>JAZGTI010000850.1:0-44116 GCA_036877585.1 Botia kubotai | reverse complement strand
TAATCAGTGAGGAAAGGCAAATGGTTTCACAAATACTAATGAACTAAGATGCACACTTACATGGGTCAATGACGAGTTAGCATGATGCAAAGAAATAAATCTATAAAAAATTGTGTTTCTTGCTAAACACGCATGCTAAGTTTATATAAATGTCATCTCTGTATTCATGTTGGTTTCCTTATGTATAAAAAACAAAAATGCAAAATTTGTGTATTATTTAATGACGTGGTGTAAATATCAAGTAAAAAGTACAAAATTACTGTCCTTGCACCTTGAATACACATGAGTGAACTTAATACCTATTTTCAAATAAATCTTATAAACATCTTCAGTAATTCTGAGTCATGAAAATTAAGAAGTTTTTCCAATTAGTTAATTAATTAAATTACCTTAAAAAACCTTAATGACCTTGACACACAGTCATGAGGGTCATGCATTTCCTATCAAATCATAAAATAACCCACTCAATCTCTCTCTCTCTCTTTCTCACACACACACACACACACACACACACACACTTTGTAAAATTATGACAATGAATTCAGTAAATACACATGGAGTTTGGCCTTTGTGTGTGTGCATATGTTGCACATTAGGTTGTGTCTCTCTGATAGAACTTCACTTTCTGTTTTCCCAGGTGGCACAGCTGTTTTGCAATGTTCACCTTTTGTCTGGGCTCTCCAGAGCACTCTAAACTGATTTATGTGATGCAGGATTATTTGGATTCTAAGGCAGAAACAAGGTTAGACTGTGTCTGCCAGCAAAGCATGCTCAATACTTGCTCAATAGCGTGTAAAAAGTATACCTGTACTTCAAACCTGTGCCTAAACTGTATCCCAAATGCAAACATACACAACTTTCAGATAAACAGGACAATTCTGCAATTTGTCTGTAAGAACAGCCCCATAATATAAGTTTTCAGGAATGGCCTCCAAAATAGCTTTTACTACTTTAATTATCATCATAATATTGTGTTTTTTCTATTTTTAAAGAGAAATGTTATAAGTAAAACATTCTCATTACGAGCATATGGAAAAACACAGCAGCTCCGAAAAGATTTTGGCGATGGTACTTTAAATAGCTTTGAACCAGACTAGGTCTAAAGTCTAAACATTCTGGTAGTATTACTGGCTGTAAATTACAGGCTGTACTTTTTAGGCTAATTAACTGATGTCTGTGTGTGTGATATAGACTGGCACTAAATCCCTAACAGATCCTCACCATATTGAGATCAGTGATCTCAGATAATTACAACAGGGAGATTCCAGTCCCCCATATCCAGAACACTTTCCCCAAAATATGCACAACAATTTCTAGCATTAGCTAATTCAATGATGCTGAGATGCTAACAGCATCACTACCTTGTGATCTCACTCCCATAGGCCAGTCTAGATAATATCTTAGCTGAAGTCTTTGTAACGCCCATCTTCCGCATTAACCCCTGTCATAGATGTGTATTATTCCACTCTGCTATTGTCCCCAGCAGAAATCACGGTTTAATTGTGTCTGCTCAAATTTACTGCTTTCGCGTAATGTGTTATGAAAAGCATGTAAAACGATTAGCAAACTGTAACACCCCGATCCCCCTTCTGAGTAGCTGGTATGAAATTATGAAAATAGCTGACATCACTACAGAAATTCTGCTTCCGTGCTGTAGCCATGTAATATGTCTTGCTGCATTAGATAACATGTGATTTAAGTTGTCCTTCAGTGCAAATAAATATGTGAATAATGCTAATAACAAAATATTATTAAAGTGTCTTTAAGGGTCCTAAAGTTTTCATTAAATCAAGCAATCTAGAGCAATAGATTCATCCTCCAGTGAAAACAAAAGCAATTAACTTCCTCCTTGGAAATGACAGACTGTGAAAGCTATAAATTTAGACACAGAGACAAAGACATATTGGAAGGAAACTTCAAATGATGAACATATCCAAGCGTAATGAAACATTTAGAGGGGGGAAAGCTCAAAGCCATTCCATGTTTTCAGTCGGAAAGGAGCAAAAGTCATTTGACCTCTCCACAGAAATTTTTGAAACCCATCAGGAAGTAAATAGATTAACAACAGGGAGCGACTGCATGATCATAGTGGTCAATCATAAAAATGAATCGTAATTGTCTCTTAAATGAGGTGGTGTGGGCCGGATCGCTCCTTTATGAGGACCGCGTGATGGATTCTCAAAACGTGAAACCGCCCCAGCTGCCTGTGTTCCAAATCAGCTGGGGCCGGTGTCCTGGTGATTTATTGAATTATTTTTAGTGGTGAAAGTTTTCGTTCCATTTCCATTGCTCTCAGCATGATAGATCACGGCGAAGGATGGAGAAAGAGCTGATGTATGACTATTTTAAACCAAACATAAAAACAGCTACAAAAACTTCCATGGGCAATATTTCATGATTTCATTAGTACTCAAATTCAGCCATAGGTCATATATGCAAGGCATATTGACTGATTAAAATAAAGTGTTGGTCATAACTAAAACTCAGTATAATCGTAAAACATGGGTACTTATCTTAAACTTCAGCAAATCGTCCACTAAGCATGATTTGATATTACTGTGAATGACCTACTCCAATGTTGTGAACACTCATAAATAAAACAAAAATAATTATTTAAATAAACCCAGAGAATAGCCTGATATAAATAACTGCAAAAATATTTGTAATATGGTAAAAATCATGTAAAACTACAAAACATGATTTTGTATCAAAAGGGAATATTCTACTTCCATTGGTTATTCTGTATTTATTGCATCCTTGAAGTGGTACATAGCAGATATTCATGTCTCACATAAAAATTTCTTGTATCAAATAAAACATTTCCCATGACATCACAGGTTTTTTCCCCTACTAATCATCACTACTCAGAACCAATCACATCGCTGTTAACATTCTTCTCACGCAATCAGAGAGAGCCGTGTCCTCTTGGCTCATTAATATTTAGAAGATAAGCAAAGCAGTCGACACCGCCCGGGCGAGACAATTTTGACTCCATTAATATGCATTTGAAAATACTTCCGGAAAAAGCACTTCAAAGCTCATCAAGAATTCCTTTTGTCTTTTTCAGTGAATCCAGAACTTGTTCTCTCTCTTTTTTTCTTGACATCTATCAATAAATGATGGCTGAATGCCTGATGTCTTACTCAGAAGATCTCAGCGCTGGAGAAATACAGAGTCCAGAAACACCAGCTCCTCAGCTGAGAAACACATGCTTCAGCTGCATGATGAAACTATGAAATAAACAATGGCCCGTATTTTTCAAAAATATCTGATCTAGCTGATCTAGAACCAGACTTTGTTTTTTGTGTCCCTATTAGTATGATAATTTGGACAGATAAAAACTGATCTGAGACTAAGTCAAGTCATTGTTAGTCCAAGTCAAACCGAATACGTAAGCAACAGGATGAAAAGACAAATGGCGGGAGACTTACCAATGTAGATGCAAGAAATACAGTGAGTTTTTCACTTGGTATTATAGAGGATTACATGACTCAATGTGGGTTAATAAAACATTGGAAAGTTTTTGACAGAAAGGAGAAAGTCATCTCCTTCAAGCCAGCAGTAATTAGTCATATATGACATGAGTGCTTGGGGATGTTTAGCCACTGAAGAGGCGGTTTCAAAAAATGTTGAAAGCTTCAGAGAAAAAAGCATATTAGGTGTGACATTACTTGAGGAAACACCAACTTATAACTTTTTGGGGGGCAACATGAAAGAAGAGTTCAATTAAAATTTGCATACGAGCAAGAAGGGTCAGGGGTCTAGGCGTACCAGTACAAAGGTCTGGGAGTTTGCTGACTGTATGAGCTGTTAACTACACACATACACACACAGAAACAGGCTGAAGTTATGATGAATCGAAGGTCATTGTGTTTTATTAGGACCTTGGATGTTAATAATACATCATGGCCAGAGTGTCTGATTGATTGCATTGAGAGTCGGGGAAATAATTCCATCCGGGGTCTCTGGGTCCTGTCTGGCGGGGGGCTTTTTCACATAACACCTGCAATTCTGCCCTGCCACTGCTCTGGATGCATAACACCACATATCATTCCCAGTCTAGTGAGAGAAGAGCATCGCTGGACCTCGTCCAGGAACTGGTGAAGGACGCAAGGAAAGGAGTATCTCTGTAAGTACGTGCGTGTAAGTAAGAGAGAGAGAGAGAGAGAGAAAGAGAGAGAGTATTAGCACAACACCTGAGAGTCATGCGGCAGTAAACCACATAAATACAATCAAAGAAAGCTAAAATGTACTTTGTGCTAACAGATTCCAGCAAGTAAAGATACTTGTGTCTTAAAGGAACAGTTCGTTATTTGCTCAGTGTTCAATTGATCCAAATCCATATATTTTCTTCTTTGAAACACAAAAGGAGAATTTTATGTGAGGTTATGCGTATGAGTTTAGAGGTCAAGCTCCAATAAAAAGCAATAAAAACCAAATAATACATAAATAATAAAAAAATAAATAAAACCAGTACACTGATCAAGGTGGCCTACAAAATGGTTAAAGCACTTTTAAACCATCTTGCAAGGAGGAGTTTTGTTGTAAGAGATAATGGCAAAGGACCACAGTGAGAGGTGAAGGAAGAGCAGAAATTGATGACACATCCTTGTTTGCTAGCAATGCTAACAAGGCAAATACTAGGCAAGTTAACCTGATGTTTAAATTTGATGATCATGAGAAAATTGAACAATAACCCACCTTTAAAAAATTTTTTTGAGTAGAATTGACCCAAAATAGCTCTTTAATAATTCCAAAATAACTCCAAAATAATTCTTTCAATAAAAAAATAAATAAATAATAGTTACTTCCCTCGCCCATTCTTGTATGGGGCAAAACATTTTTTTTACAGTATTTTAACCAACATGTCTGTCACACACTGAAGAAAAAAAGAAACACACAAATTACATAAATTTTTCTATACAGAATGACATAGAATCCATTTGTGAAGTTTTTAAGAACTGAGTGCTAAAATCCAGTTGTGATTACATTTAGGATTACATATGTGCTGTTTGTAGAAAAACTGAGCAAACCAAAAAGAAATCTGCTTGATATTAATCCAAACTTTTCCAACCCTTTTCCCAGGAAGTGACCCTTGCTGACCACATCAACTACATCTGCATTTATAAACATCCTCCTAATGTCAAACCCCTTCAAAGGGAAGGTTAGGGAATCGAGGGTTTATGTGGGTCTGTCTGGATGTCATGGTCTATTTTACAGACCCCAGATGGACTGTTGAGACAGATGGAATGAATTCCATACAAAGTAAAAATGCACCATACCATCATATGTATTTTAATTTAGGAATTTCTTCAGGTCTTGCAATAAAGTAAAGACCACAGACAAATTTGCTAATGAAAGAAGGTAGTGCATGGATCACCCCTTTCCATCTCACAAGATGGTACACAGGAACCAAACTGTACTCTCTCTATATTTCTTTTCCAGCTTGTTCTTCAAACTAGAATGAACACAATCTCACGTCAGGTCATTTGACATTGATTTGTAACATCAGTCTGTTTCTTAAAGGAACAGTGTACTCAAAATTGAAAAAGTTTATAATTATCATTTTCCATATATGTGTGTTGTTCACACCCCAAGTCATTATCATTCTTCCATTAAACACAAAACAACAAAGCTATACAACAAAACCAGTGAAAAAAATTATGACCTTATGTCACTCTCTACAAAGGAAGGAAAATAAGGTCTGAACATAAGGGGGAATAAAATTGTGTGTGAAAGATGTGCGCCCAAGTTGAGAAATGTTTTTCTATCAGGAACGAATTTACAGATCGTAATTTATTTTTTTTAGTAGCTGTACCATTTCCTCAGTAATAGATGTGCAGGTGCACAAGACGTGAAATTGTAAAACTGCAGTTGACATGTAAATGTGAAGCTTTCGTCTGATTGAGTGACAGAGAAGTATTGCGTAGTGGTTCTACAAGCACCTACGGCATGTTGTATGAGTGAGAATGAGAAGAGAGAGAGATTAAGAAAGAAAGAAAACAGGATAAAGAAACACAGAGGGTGAAAGTCATTGAGACTGACATGTACAGATATCTATGATGCTGCTGTATGAGGGAGCTGACACTACAAGCAAACATCAGTGTACACATTACTGCATGAATTTATTTTCTAGGATATTCTGCCTGTATCTCTCTCCCACTCCCCATCCTTGCCAATCCACTAAAAGAAAAAGGTTTTAAGAACCCTCGAGTCCATTTACAGTAATTAAAGTAAAAGTAGTGGTGAATTTCATAAAGTTTCAACTAAATATGTGGCATTTGAGTGGCATTTAAATACGATTAGAGCATACAACAAGAATCATTAGCATGTGCCTAACTGGCTTAAAGACATGAAATTGATTATCGAGTAGTTTTCTGTACTATTGAAACAGGAAGTTAGGGTTGGGCAAATCAATCTTATTGGGGCATATCCTAGTTTAAACAGTCAATAGGTTTTAGTCACAGTATGTCACACTCATAAATCAAGATTTGCTGTTTGTTAGTCAGTTGCAGGTGGTGTTAGAGTAAGAGACATTCTCATTCTGGAGAGAATTTGATTGGACAAAAATCTATGCAGTATAAGGTGAGTCATCAAGATTTTGGTCTGTTTTCCAGGAGAAAAAAACATATATTTTAAATGGTTAATTGTGATCTTAAATGTAACTTTTCTAAACTTACATTTAAAGAAAAACGTCTAAGCAAATGTTTATTTCTGCTACTGGCTATTAAATGCAATAGATTCAAGAATATGTCAATGACATCAGCAACAGAGAACTTCAGTACAAGAGTTTATTGTAGTTTTCCAGTAAATCAAGGGCATTTCTTTTACAGCTACTAAATATACACAACATTGTTTAATCGTGGCACAACAGCACAGCTGATAGTGAACCCTTTAACTGGCATTTCGACTTATGCAGACATTGTCACATTGATATAATTCATTGGGAAGTTTTTAGCTTGGCTGTGTTTAAGTGTTCAAATTGGTCCCAGATCAGTTGCTGCCATTTTGTAGCCGTAATGAGTCATATTTTCAAAACGTGGTGTCGTTGACCGTAGTCAGAGCCTTTCTGAAAAGACCCAGACTGCACATGGGGCGCCATCAGCACTGAATGCCATTCACAGCGTGTAAGGGATAGGTTAAATCAATAGAGTGTTTCCCCGATTTTCTTGTCAACCTCTGTTGTTTTCCCCATTCTGAAAGCTTGAAAACACACTCACAAAAAGGCTGCCAGCCCCGGAGGCTGTAAAAATAGCAGGCAACCTGTGCTGTGAGAGAGATGGGAGAGCATTTGAGAAGTGGCAGGGAAAGTGACGCCAAGATCAAGCGATTAACACAGCGCAGAGGCCGCGGTGATGCGTGAGGGAGGCTGGCAGAGGAGGAAATCAGCACACCTGCTCAAACTCAATCTCTAGTCAGAGAGAAGTGAAAGTGTGAAGGAAGAGGGAGACAAAGAGAGAGGGAATAGAAAGTGTGAAATTAAGAGACAAAAAGAGAGGCAAGGAAGGAGGGAGGGAAAAGAGGTGTAGATAAGATGTTTTTGACACTCTCTTCCTGTGTTGTGTATTTAGTACACACTTTCACAAAGATCAATACACTCAAAATCCTAGCTGTTATCCTCAGGTGGCCCCAAGTGCCCAAGTGTATCTGTTTGTTTTGAGTGTGTATGTAGGTTTGGCTACATGTATAACATACTTTTTCTAATATAGAGAAAAAAAAACAGTATGTGCAGTAAAGTCCATGTTGTCTCCTCTAGAGGTTAAAAGAGATCAAAAACAATGATATGCCAAGTTATAGGATGACTGAGATTTAGGGTATATCTCAGGCTATATCGTAGATCTAATATGGGAAATCACCACAGATATTATCTGGGTCAATGTACTTGTATGGAGTAAAACTTAAACTAAAAGACACACACACACACACACTTTAAATAATTTCCCTTCATCTAATTATGCAATGAGTCACCAGTGCTTTTGCAGTCATGTCTGCAGGGTGACTGAAGCGCTGATATCAGCCTGCAGCTTGCAGACCACTGAAATTGAATTCGGCAGTAAGCAATATTAAAAAGGGCAGAGGAATCCCCATGGGACTCCCTTAAAACACTGAGTCAGTCAGAACTTGAATTAAACTTTCAATATACACACATAAAGTGTACTTTAGCTTTTCATAATTCTGAGACAAGCAAAGTCTCTGCTAATACAAATTCCATTTGAAAGGTTGTGGTAATATTGAAGCAGAATATCAGTATGCAGATTATTGTGAGCGACATAGTTTATGTTCCAAAGTTAAATATCACAGGCAGAACCTGATGTGGCACAATTATTCATTTCGTGAAGGAAATATTTATTAGTTAAACAAAGTTTAATTAAAAATGTTTTTAAAAAATTTAAAATTAAATAAAAAAAAAAATTAAAAAATTAAAACACCAAGTTTAAATGTGAAATGAGGAATGTAATTTATGCGGAAAATGTAAATGTGTGTGTGGGATGTAGACAATAAACAATACAACATCACCTTACATCACCCATCCATGTTATTACAAGTTCTCAAAAGTCGACCTGAAAACCTCATAGACTGAATTACTCAATATTTAGAGGAGAAGCTCATTATTTATTCATCAAACCATGATGTGGTATATGAAAGTATACCTGATAGGACCTCCACAATGCAACATGAGGTAAAACCCTTCGTCTGACTGCCTCTCCAATCTGTCTGTTCTCCTGCTGTGTGCTGGAGGGGCAACCAAGAATGTGGCAATTCCGTTCACACACTTTACGAATATGTTAGTGTCGGCAGAGGTTCCTGAGGTGAGAGAGAGAATGCATGATCGAGCGAGTGAGCTAGCGGAGTGCGAACAGCAGGAGCATCACAAATCATCAATGCTTGGTTTAAATTAGTACAGTGTAAATGTGCACCCAACATAAGGTCTAACTACACTACAGTTTTAAGCTAAACTGTTTTGAACATAAATAAAAAATATAACTTAAAATCATGTCATTATTGCTTGTTGTAAACCTATTTGTTATTGTGTTGTTTGTAGAACTCAAAGGGAAATTTTGTATTGTGTAATATATTCTAGGCTATATTACACAATTAATATATTCCAGCTCTAGAATACCTTTGTGTAAGGGACCAAGGTGTCCAAAATTTAAAATGGTCAATTTATTTCAAAAAACAGACTGATTCAGCTCTTGAGTTCTCACAGACGGAGAAATTATCTGTGAATAATGATTTTAATTTCACATAGAAACTGTATAAAACAGAGCAGCAAAGAGAATCTCCCAAGTTTTCTGTTGCTCAGCCAACAGGTTCAGAATAAAATAAGGGTAATGACAGAGATTTTATTTTTGGTAAACAGTTCCATTAATTTACTTAATAAACATAATATCTGCCAATAATGACTGATACACATTCAGGAATGTTCTTTAGTTTTACTGTACCTGACCTACAGTAAAACATAATGCCGTACATGAGCGATCACATCCACCTCCAGTTCAGCATGAGAGGTGCTGTGACGGAGTGCCTCACCCCAGCATTCAGAGGTCAGTGTGTGGGTGACTGGGCTGCATAACGGTCAGTGATACAGATGGAGAGACAGTGTGGGTCCTGGCAGCAGACATATAAATCTCTGAGCTGTTCGACCCACGTGTCATAAGTACATATGTATGTAGGCTATACATTAACACTCAAAGCATGCTTGAGAATGAACCCTGTAAATAATGGTTAAAATAATGTCTGTTCAACTACAAAAGGACAATAATGTGCACTATGTTCTAAGTGGTCTGAAGGCACGTGATAGCTCTGTGTAATGAACAGATCACAATTTTATTTACTAAAGTCCCCAAAAACACACAAGGTGATTATATTAATAAATATCTTCTCTCTGATGTAGCTCTTAAATCAAATATGATGAGATTGAAAAATTGTGTATATCAAATTTCTCTAGTCAAATGTGTTACAATGTGACTGTGCCCCAAATGTAATCAATATTTGCGTATGTAAAGGTGTAAACCAAATACAAACAGATGATCGATACCCAGGATGGCCCGTATTTCCTGCCTATTTCCAGTTTCCAGGAGAAGGTCCTAACAGTATCTATCTATTGTTTGGGTTCCATTTGGTGCCGGGTATAAGGTTTGGTCACACAGACAGTACCTTGGGTGAAGATTTTAGAAGGCTTGACCCATCAAGCAGCACTTGGTCCTGCTTACTTCGTATTAGAAGAATTCTAATATATTGGTGAAACACTCAATGATTACTCAACCAAATAAAAGAAAATCTAACAGCAACAAGGTTGGGTTACAAGACATACAAGCGCCTATGGCGTTCACAAAATGACAATTTTGCCAGACATTTGTAAGAAAATGATCAGTGAACTTCAAATCAACTTTTTATTTTCAGTATGTTGTAAACTCTCCGGCTTTTCCTCGTCTCTGGAACAAATGCGTGTCCTCACTCCTCCTCACTTACATCATTACAGCTCCTGTTTGTTTGGGATTAAAGCTTTTTGAGTTAATGAATAATTTAAGTGCAATAACTCTCATACATAAATCAACGTCAGGTTAGCATCAGCCATGAGCTATAGGTGAGTGCTCAGCAAACTCAATTTAACATCGAATAAACGTCACGCAAATCAGATCATGCTGCATGTGAGCAGGTCAGAGGGACGATTTCAGAGGTCTCTAAATGTTAATCTCAAAATGCTAGCTCACCTTTCCGGAACCTGATTTGTTGTTCGTTGTTCGTAGCATGCGGCGGGCAAATGAACAAATCAAGTCTTTGAGCAATCCTACTGTAATCATCTTTTCAATGAAAGCAAAGCAACAGGCACATTGGTTCCATTGTGTGCTAAATTGTTACATTACCTCTGATCTGAGCGTCGGGTGCTTTCCCTTGCGTCCGAGAATTCGTGTTTCTGTCACCGTCTTGCTTTCTTCTCGTTCTGCATGGAAGACGCAGATGAGGCTTTGAAAAGGTTTCACAGAAAACGTTCTCCCCTCTGCTCCCAAGACAGACTAGAAAAGAGTGTCTCATCTGCGGTTCCACTTCATTTGAGCCTATGAATGCAGTCAATGGATGTGTAATTGTTCAGAGGCTGCAAAATAATGGGATCACTTTGGAATAAAACACAAAGTTAGACAATGGTAATTTAATACACCTATTTTGTATGAGTATGTGCGTGCACGGAGTACCAGTTCCAAAAGGTCCCGGTTTCTCTGAAATCTTTATTGATTTGTGCGTTAATCTCCTTCCCCTGTGTCCTCATTCTGGAGTGTGGCACAGTCTAGTTGGGAGCTGGTTTGTTGTGTGTTGTAAATCCTCCATATGAATCCTCCATAGATTCCTCTGGATATGCAGGATGATTATTAAACAACATGATAATTAAAGGCCTGGAAATTTCATTAAATTATTTGACTCATGAAAAAACCAAGAGGAATTGTGGTTAAAACTGTTTAACAATAACAATAACTTAACTATAACTTAATACATTTAACAATGGCATGTCTGCAAAAGGGAGTACTGCATTAGCATTTTAGCTGAAGTGGTTGAACACAGTGTCAGCTTATTAATTGTGGGAGCTGTGTGTAATTTGTTGCCGGAAGGTGTGTTCTCTCACCACCAGCAGGCATGTTAATAATTCAGTTTCTGCGAATTAAGAGATAGACGTTTCAGCTGAGAGGGACGTAAAGCGCTCATGTTAGCACTGGAATGCCTTTTGACAGAATCTCTCTGGTCTTGCTGCAGAAGTTGAATGCAAAATATCAAAAATCAAAATGGTTCAATTATTAATGTTTATAGAAAAGGGTTTTTTTCGAACCCCAGGACTGAATATCATTGTATGGGTCGGAAACATAACACAAAAAGACATATATTGTACTATTTAAATTCAACATGCAAAGAACGTAAATATCAATAAGAACAGTCAGTCAGGCAACTGATGTATCCGTGTGCTCTGAAACACTAAAAAACGAAAACTTAATCTGTCAGAATACCAAACAGCTGAGAAAACCATCAACAACCATGATAGAGCAATCATATGCAGCATAATCATTTATACTGCATGAGATCAATGAAAAAGGCCCCAGCAACAGACACAGGGCTTGGTTATAAAACACTGTAATCTCACCACGGGTCTAGCAGCCTTTCCACACTATGAACAAGTGATGAGTTCCGACAGTCTGCTCGTTCATTTGCCTCTTTTCTCTGAAATGGATTCACATATATTCCTCCTGTCACAGCATTCTTGCACCTCAGTTAAATCACCTCAGTTTTCTTAATTAATGCAAATTTCTCTCATCTAAGAACATGCTGGAAAAGAGCTAAAGTAAAGTGTGATACCATCAACAAATAGCTTTAGGATATATGCGCAGCTTGCGAAATGAGCTGCAAAGAAACGTCTCAGACGAAACTATGTTTTTTAAATTTTTAAGGCACTCTGAAATAATGATCGTATTTTTAATGAATTCCATCTGTGAATGTTTGCATGCCACCTCATCACAGAATGAGCACGTAACATATGCATGAGCTAGTTTTATCTGGAGATTCTACCTACGATGACTACACAATAACATTAACATTGCAATTGCTTACAACTTTGTTAGCGCAATTGTAACAATAACTATAATTACCGTCTGCACTAGAGGGTATTGGCTAACATCATCATCATTAGTGAATCTCTTTACAAGAAAATATACACTGTTTTTGAGGAAAAATAATCATTTTACTGCATTTTAT
Source organism: Botia kubotai (assembly GCA_036877585.1). Taxonomy (NCBI): domain Eukaryota; kingdom Metazoa; phylum Chordata; class Actinopteri; order Cypriniformes; family Botiidae; genus Botia; species Botia kubotai. The sequence continues at coordinate 31,378 of JAZGTI010000850.1, read as the reverse complement.
ATTCTACAGGCTTCCTTCTCATACCTTAGAGCACCCATTTTCTTTGTATTCCATCTTCGGAATTAAATTTATATTACATATATGCATTTGGCAGATGCTTTTATCCAAAGCAACTTACAGTACATTTTTAAGTTATACATTTTGTCAGTACATGTTCCCTGGGAACCAAACCCACAAGCTTTTGTAGTAACGCAGTGCTTTACCAACTGAGCTAAAGGTACACTATCAATATAGCATATAAGAGATGGGATTTGTATCCTATAGGATAAAAACATACTGTAATGTTTTTCAGTAAGAAAGGCTCATATTCACAGTATATGGTTGGGCTGGAGGTATCAAATCGATTTTGTGGAGATTGAGTGTGTTTGCTCATAGTCCAGGCTCTTGACTACTGCTAATGGTCTACTTACAGCTCTCTAAAATGAAACACACTGAACAACATTTTAGTCTATTAACATTTTAATCAAGAAAATTTCTTGATTAAAATCTTGAATTGCTTAAAAAAGGAAAATTCCTCGTGAAAACATTAAAAAGTCTACATTACCCTAAATATCGAATAGTTCCTTAAGAAGAAATGTGTCATTTATGTACCTATGGAATTGCAAAAATAAGGTCTGTTTTGAATCTGGTTAATCATGTCCCAATTTTTCCTCATGGACCTTAGTAGAACAGGCAACATATTTTCATTAAAAAGACATTTTGTCCACTAAAACTATTTTGGAAAACATTTCCATTGTATTGTAAGCTGAACGATTCCCTTTAAAGACTTTACTGCTATCCCTCACAGCCTAGTTTTCATTTGCATCAAATGAAATATGGTGTCCACCCTCAAGATCCACTGAATCAATGTTGCTGGATCGGGATGCTCAAACAAACAGAGGGATGCACCACAGTGTTCACACACTTTGGGGGAAATCAACCTACTGATGGCTTACTTATAGTTGTCTCTGCAAGTTAAACTGGAACAGGAAAACCTATTTTAACCATCATATATATTATGCATTTCAGCTTTAAAATGTCCCACAAATGGAGTTATTGCCTTAGAAGGCATGAATGAATTATCTCAGGATAACAGCATAGAGACAGGAAAGAACATTTAGAGCAGAAAACGGAACTGTCCATCTATGTGATAAAGAGACATTGCATGTAGGTGTACAGAAGAAGAAAAACAATTATGTTCCAACTTTTCACTAAAATTTCAGGTCATCACACCAGTTACACATATGAAACTCAGACAGCTGTGCAGGCAGAACCAAGTGAGTGTCCCACTTCCTAATGATAGGCTGGTGATAGGTAGTCACTTACTCTCTTACGCATCAGTGAATTCATTCACGTAGACATGAACTACACTGTCATGTGACATTGTCCGCTTTCGTTCATTCAGATGTCAGTGGTTTCTGTTTAATTGGCCAGCAGTTGCAGGTTTAGCGTGGTGCTGTGGATTCGTCAGCTGTAGCGGGCTGAACATTGTTTGGCACAGCAGAAATAAAGTTTTGTGCAAGGGCGCAAAGTTCCTCCAGGCATCTTTGTTTCACAGCTGTCACGATGTCAAAACAATGTTTACTGCACAAAAATACTGAATTCCCCCAAGCTCAGCCATGCTCTGAATCATGATTTCTAGTGATCTTTGAAGTTTTAGAGCTACCGTGTAAACAGAAGTGACATAGGCATGCATGTGAAATATGTAAATTATTCTGTGAGTGTATAAAATAATCATATAGGTGTTTTTTTCTGGTAACACCTTATTTGAATAGTCCACTTTAGACATTCTTTAGCATCTTTGCAAGTACATATCAACTTATTTTACTAACTCTTACACTAACCTAACAGTCTGCTAATACTTTAACGAGTTAGTTTACATGCAGTTGCCAATTAATTAGTTACATAACATGTAGTTGCAAAGCTACTCATAGTTAGCAGAATGTCTAAGGTGGATTATTGAAATAAAGTGTAACCTGCTCTGTTGCTCACACTTGTGGCTTTTATTAACAGTGGTGGTTGTTGTGAAAATCAGGCACGTCTTGTTTTTGTGATGCATTGTTAATTCCTTTTAAAAGTCACATTAAAAGTAAAAACAGATCTTTTTATTGAGGTTGAATAAAGATTCCATACAGGAATCAAATCAGTTTATATTTATACTAGTTAACAGTCAGACATTTTATTGACAAAGCTTGTCGGATTTCTACAGCCAATAAGCATTAAGCTGTTGTCAGCAAGTCGTTTCCCATCATGCTTTTTAGCTTGCGCAGTTGGAAAAAAGCAACTGCTGCAACTTGTTCTAAAAACTGTGGCGCATTACTGTTGGCAGAATATTTTAGAACACATCAGTATGACATCATCATGCAGAGAGCATTTCAAACAAGCATTTTTCCCCATGCAGAACTTGCTCATCTCAGACAAGCCTATTCCCCATTACTGGTCAAACATACACAGATTCATGTGTCAAGTAATTTAATTTAGCTTTGCATATGTACATCACTGACATTCCCAGCTTCCTTATGTCTCTATTTATTCCCTGCGCACTGTGTATGTCAAGGTTTTCCCCTCTATAAAACATCTGGCATTGCTAGCAACTTTCAAGAGAGGCTGTTTTACATGGTCTCAGGAGGGAAGGTAAAGAAAACAATGGAGAATCCAGATTGTGAGGTAATAAATCTGTTAAACCAGCTTTATTGTTCTTCCCTGAAGTCCTAGTTGCCATGAATTATGTTGACAATTTCCAACACGCCTCTGAGCGTGTATAAGCTGCTTCGGAAAACAAGGTCACGTTATAACATGCAGTAATTCCCAAACACGCATGCACAAACATACGCATCGCAAAATTTCTTGATCAATCTCTGGAGGATATTGATACATAGGTTGCAGATGAAGCTGAATTAGTAGCTTATGAAGCTACTATGTACAGTAAATTGCATTCCAGTTAATCATGCTGGTGTGAAGTGAAGCCTGAGGCCTCTTGAGCAATCAAAACAACAGTACATCCAATCACCGGATTTTGTAACATTTGGAAAATTCTTGCTTTGAACCAGAAAAACAAGAAAATGAAGCAAAAGAAGTGTGACAAAAATTACTAGTGAATGTTTGCAAGTATGCATACATGAAGACTTGAACACAATGTGTTCAATGGTATATATGTCTGACATGCAATTAAACAAGATTGGGGGAAAATCCACAACCTTTAATTGTGTTCATTGATCACTGATAGCTGTTTATTGATGATTGAGTCATAGATTGATGATTAAGGAGTTATGCAAATCAGACAATGGCACAAACACGCTCACAAAATTCCTGATGAATGCAATTTGTAGCAGAGCTTGCGTGCTGGTTCTGAGTTATAGGTTGCAGAAGATGTAGTAGGCTACCACAACTAGGAAAGTTGTTCCAGGGCTTGTAAAGGGGAGTCCATTAAGATTCTCTATGGTATAACATAGGGGTAAGCTGTAACTTAGAGGACTCACCCATAATAATTTGTACCATGTCCCATAAAACTTAGCAATGTCCCTGACTTAACAACACCCACTACAAAGTCATTGGACTCCAAAACAAATACAGAGAAAGTGTCTAAATTATTATAATAAATTATCTAAGGGATAAAACAATAAAGCAGCGCCTTCTATGTCTACCACACAAAGAGTCAGCCACAACACTCCCATCCCTGCCTGCTCAACATACAATGCAGGCTTTATAATCTGCCTGCACAGCTGCTAACAATAATTACTGGATCAGTCTGATTGGTGTAAAAAAGGGGCGTGTCAAGAGTGACTGGAAGTTGATCAGGTCTCCAATCACTCGCCACCAACTACCAGAGTACCACTCAAACTGATCCAGAATCAGACGAGCACATAACAATCATGTAATCATAATTTGATGAATAACTTCCGCCATGATCAACAAAAGTAATACCTGAAAATGTAAGCAAATTTCTCCTTTAAAAAAAATAGTTTAAAACCTGTGTATTATTATTATTTACACATCGTTTTTTCCAAGCACAGCGAGGTCTGTGTACAGGCATCTAAAAGCCTGTACATTCCACACAATTGACCTTGCAAGGCTGAGAAGCAGAATGAAAAGGAATTGCTTATATCAGCCATACTGTAGAAGCAGTACTCAAATGTGGCATGCATTAAATGCACACATCTTATATGAGAATATAGACTGTAGTTAACAGACGTTTTCAATCAATAACACTAAGTGCAGTCTACACCATCGGCATATTTTTTCATATGTAGGCTCTGTTTGGTTTGAAAGCTTTTCAATAGTGTCAGTCTCTAGTCTGACCTTCTTAAACGGCCATCAGTCGCTGGTTGCCCTCCATGTCACAAAGCTGATGGCTCTAAGGCATAAACCCACCACCCATAAGCCTTAAAGCAACATACTGTATGTTTCTTATGCTATGTAAACTAGAACAATATTCGCAGTTCTGTAAAGAATGTGCCATTAAGGCCAGATCTGTCAAGATTGTTCTTCACAGGCATTAACTCATAGGGGAAATTTCTGATGGATGAGGCTCCGCTCATGTCCACTGGGAATATCTTCATTCCTACTTTCTTCTCCTCACTACCCTGTTCTCAGGGGAATAGAGCGGTAAGGGAAGGATCCTCTGCTGCTTCCAGCACATTAGCTCTGATCAAACGGCTGCACACGTTTCCCATGATGCTCTTTGTGACTTCTACCCTCAACAGAATATATGCATTACAGGCTGTGCGTTGTGAATGTAAGCAGGCACACTGTTTTTAAACATTTTTATGGAGGCTGAGGTTTAATAACAGCTGCAGATGATCATTTATCCATTGAGATTTGTTTGAGGTGGGGTTATATAGAACCAGATGGAGGCTCCTCATGCAGTTTTAAAATTCACTTTCAATCCTAGTTTCACAATCCACATTTTTAAGTTTATATCTTCGTTATAAAGGTGTTTTATTACAAAGATGTTGCAACCTTGACTTGCAAGGACAAACGGAAGGGAAAAACGCATTTCTGATGTCTGTTTGTGTCATTAATATTTATTAGAAGGAAGCGAGAGCAAAAGTATAGACAGCAGCAAAAAAGTTTATGAAAGTATATACTTTATATCAGGCTGGTAATGTAATTAGCCCTGGGTGAAGATGATCTCCTTTACATTACCTTAACATGCTCTGGGCTGCGGGTGGAATCAGAGTCCAGGAACAAGGCCCTGGCAACCCTTACTCATAAATAATGCTCCACTCATCTTCTCCAGGTCTTCTGCTGATCAAACACTCTGTGACAGTGAGTGCAGTGTAAAATATGGAGGGTGTACTTCTGCTGTTCGCAAGAGTTTCAGCTCTGCGGGAAAAACTTGGGAGATGCTGAATAGACACATAAATGTAGCTATGCTTTTGACACCGTACAATTCTGCTGATAGCCAAGTATTTTTACACAAATACACTGTAGGTCTTTATGCATATATAAGCGTTAAAGGAATCGTTCACTCTTTCATCATTTACTCACCCTCATGTCATTCTAAACGTGCATGGGTTTTTTGCTCCTGAGGAACACAAACAATGATATTTTGAAGAACACTGGTAACCAAACAACAGTGGCACCCATTGACTTTCATTGTAGGGACCTAAAACCACTGAGACATTTCACAACATATCTTCTTTTGTGTTCCACAGATGGAAAAAGTAGATTTGAGGTAAATAAATGATGGATTCCTTTTTTTTATTTTGGGGTGAACTATCCTTTTCATCTTTATTTTACTTTGTTTTTATTTGATTCATAGCAGGAGCAGAGGGCTGACAGGAAATGAGCTGACAGTGAGAAAACAAGGGCATGATGCAGACCAGATTTGAACAAGCTTTTGCTACATGAGCGTCACACCTCAGTGTGTCTGCACCATCTGCTAGGTCACAGCTCCAACAAATGTTGAGCTTTTATGTGACATATAATGCAATATTCATCCTAAATCCTGTGCATTACATGCAGCATCATGCCATCCTGATATTCAGACTTCCAAATGTGAGCTCACACTTACGCAGGCTTCATGTCAGGTCACACCTATGTGGGCTGTAGACAGTGAGTCAGCTCACTCGGCTTTAGAACAGAGCTTTAGAACTCATGCTGCTCTTGGGTGAGCAATCATTCCATCATTTCTCATCCAATGTAGGAACATGCAGGTAAAATTATGCTTATAAAAGATGTTTACAGTCAGATCAGATAATGCAAAAAATGGCATAGCTCAAAGCCAATGCATTCAAATGCAGAATTACAGGTTACAACATGAAAACCTTTTTGATGCATCTAGTCGGTGATGAATCTCTGCATTTCTAGAAACAGGCAGCACTTCATGTTTTTTCATTGCTAATCATAGCACTCTTGGAAATGACATAAAATAGTAATTTGTTCAGTTAAAACATAATGTTCACAATTTAAAGAACAGACAAAATTTGAATCCCAGTTTTGTAAGTTTTATTATTTATTTTTAAACTCCAAAAAGCTAAATTGTTTATATACTGGAAAACATATTCTTAAGCAGGGTTTTGGGAAAATCTTATTGACACATGCAATAACTCTATTTATAGAGTACATTAATTACTGTAAGGAGTAATCCATAGCACAGATTACAACAACAGTTTAATTCTTTTGTGTTTCTTTTACAGTATTTGTCCAGTGGTTAGTAAGTTATGAAACGGCTCAGGAAATGACAGCATATGAATTATGAGCCATAAATACATCCTCATTTACGGCAAACGTCTGTCTGTAATTGCAAACTTATATCCGTGTATTAATTGATCTATTTTTAACAGGTATCAATGGCAATTTCCTTTCCTACTGTACCTAATCAGACATTTGAAATTAAACAGACTTTCAATCCCTGCTATGCATAATCACATTCCATTATGTGCCTTTTGCTGTTAGCGCACCTTTTTATGCTGTATCTTACATGCTTCTCATGCAACTAAATTACACAACTTTACTAAACAGTGCACTCTGTGTGACAACCAAACTACATGTTATTCAATATTTACGGCTCCTTTGATTTATTTCTAAAGTGAATCAGCTCAGCCTCTTTACCAGAATTACCAGAAACCCTTGCAAGAAGTTTTATCACTTTTTATTTATTTCCAATTTCAATTAAATAATGACAATTGTCTTTTTATGAAACTACAGTTTGTTTTTGTTAAGCAGGTCCAGAGCAGCTCAGTTATCGCTTGTGTGTCACACATTCTGTAACTTAAGAACTACAGGAATGTGTGAAATAACAATGTATGTCGGTACACTTGAGCACTAGCCCTATAGGTTTTCCTCCATTACTCACAATGTGCAACATATTCTTAGATATTTCTGTAGCATTCGGCACAGTCTGTGTTCACATGCACTGCTACTGTTTAATATCTCTCGTGTAATCAGATGGTGTATAATGTTGGTGTTTCACCTGAAGCATTACAGCAGATGAAGAATGAGGGTCAGAAGAAGTGAAGAATGAGGGTTTATATGGACAGAAAACAGAAAGCCTGAGCACCAGAGGAGGTGAAAGAAAGGCAATGCAAAGTATTAAAAAGTGTTGAAAGTATTGAGAAACAGTATATTACATTATTACTTAAAGGGATAGTGTACCCAAAAAAAATCTGTTATAAAAAAATATATAAAGACGAACACGAAAAAAAAAACGTATCTGTATTTAAAAGTAAAAACAAAATAAGTATTATTAAGTATTTAAAAGTAAAAACAAAAACTTATTAATATATTAAGAAATTAAGAGACAGTAAATTTTTCCTCATTAAGTGCATGTGACGCACTGTGTACAGCAATCTGTTTATTCACAATTTCTCAATGTCCTGAATTTGAAAGGCTCAAGCATACCAGATGTTAAACCAAAACCAATATCCTAAACATTCTCTGAAACTGATTTTATAGTTGTTTGATACATAATTAAGCTGTTTATAGAAGTCTGACTTAGACTGTAATGTCAGCAAATGCATTGCTTAAGGCCAGACTTTATGATAATCCATGATAATCCATATAATCACAGCAATGTAATCTGATTTGTCACAAATATTTAAAATATTTTTTGATAAATTAACATTCTACTGGCTTGCAAAATGTGGACTTATTGACCTTGCAATTCAAGAGTCTAAAACAAATTTAAATTATTAAACAAAATGATCCACAGAAATGAAACAGAAATCGGTTTCACTTCGGTTTCAAAAGTATTTGAGTAAAGTAAAAATTAACCCAATTAATATTTTAGTAATGAAGCTTAAAGGGCATCTATTATGCTCATAAAAAAATAATAGTTTTATTATTGGTGTCTTTCAGAATATATTTATGTGACTTAAAGTAAAAACAAACACATTTTTCTTATATTTACCTTTTTCATCATATTTTTCTACACTCTGCATAAAATACTTTTGTAGTAATTGATCTTTATGGAAATTATCTGCAGGACTACATCTCAGATGTTCACTGTAGTTAAGAAAAAGTTATTACTGAGACAGTAACTTCAGACAAACTGCAGACAAACAGCTGTACAACACACTAAAGGAAAGGTAAAATCAAGAAAAGCATAATAGGTGCCTTTTAATAACTCAAGTACTTCACACCCCAGCAAATTCACTGTTTCCAAGCAAAGCACACTGAACCATTGAAAGGGTAAAAAGGAAAGGGCCATAAAAGAAAATGTGGGGATAAAAGATGTTAAAAGCAAACATCTTAGGGAAACCTTAAGACGTAAGTTAAGGTAAGACTGAGATACAGAGAGACATGGAGAAAGGATCTAAAGGAGAGCAGATCACAGCTGAGTGGGATACTGTGATGGCCTCAACTCTCTGTAATCCCAGATCACAGTGATCTGATAACATCTGCCCCTCTCATTCAAGATTACCAATAAAACCCCACAATCCAACAGTCCCTCCCACTTTACCCATCAAACACGTGTTTCCTTTTCCTGTGGGTGGCCAACCAGAACGTAACCATGAGTCAGTGCATTCATTACATGATACACACTGAGAATAATTGACACCAATCTCTGTTTAAATGCCAATTAAACTAAAGATATTTGCTCTCTGAAGCATGTCATAAAAGTATCTCTGCAATATGAGAATGAACACTATCAAACAGTTGAAACTAGAGCATCTTGTTAGCATAAAACTATGTACATAAATATGTGACTGTATGCTGAAAAATGGTCTGTTAAATTAACTGTAAGAACTTTACTTTAAAAACTACAGTGGCACAGTTTGTTACCAGTAGATTAACACACGACAACAATCTAGTACAATAAGTTTTTACTTGTACTTGTACAACTAGTTTTTTATTGTATCTACTTCAAGTAAACTGGAACAGTGGATTACTGGAACAGTAATACAAAAAATACCATTCAAACAAATGCAATAATTCACGAAAGGACTTCTGGGTAACAAAAAGTTCATTTATAGTGAAATAAAATAATTTAATATAATATTTACTGTATATGGTAAGACCTAAAGTAAATTACAGTTTACTAATTAACTTTATCATATGTGCACTTGTTAATTTTTTATCATTTGAAATTATTTTTGTCCTGTAGTATATTGTTTGATGTAGTTTTAAAAAATATGCTTTTCTCCATAATGTGAAATGCAAATATATTTAACACATGAATGGTCAAACGAGAAAAATATTCTATGCACACATGTGGGCACATTTATTATTATAACCCTCTTCTAATTATTTACATTTATGCATTTGGCAGATGCATTTGGCAGATGCGTTTATTCAAAGCGACTTACATTACAGTATACTATACACTGTTTCTGAGTAGGTGCAATCCCTGGAATCGAACCCATGACCTTGCCGTTGTTAACTCCATGCTCTAACCACTGAGCTACAGGAAAGCCAATTATCAATTTTCAAGCTGTTTTTTCCTCTGCGGAAAAGCTTACCACGACGTCGCAATGATGGGTGACTGATGAGCGCTTTATGTTGATTAAAATGTGAATGAATCTGTAATTTCGCCTGCGATTTATTTCGGCATCTCAAAAGTGCCACTCAGTACAGACAACAGTGTTGCTCTACACAGCTCCCACAGCTGTGGGCAATTATTCTGTGGAGCACCAGGGCCATCGTGCTCTCATCTGTGTTCATCAACCCGCTGAAGTTTTCAAGAAAAAGCTGCTGATGTGAAGCAGTGTGTAAACAAGGTTTCCTCTTATGTTTATACTAAGGTAGGTCATAGAGCAGGAGGATTTACACCAATGCTGCCTCTAATTTTAGTTCATGCTGCGCAAAACCTAATTCTGCTGGGCCACCTGAACAGATTTAAATACGAATGATGCATGTAAGGAAGATGCAGGAAGTACAATATATATAAACTGCAATGCAGTACACCACATGAAAACCACTGACAGATGAAATAAACATCATAAATAGCAAGTAAACAGTCAGTTCCTAAATTTCATGGGTTGAAGCAGGAAAAAGTTGTTAAGTAGTTAATATGTACTGAAAGTGGTGCAAGGAAGGACAATCGGTGAACTGGCCGTCAGGGTTTGGTCTAATCACACAGAAGAACTTAAATTGCTTAAAAAAATAAAACCTTATGTTGCTCATGATAGAAAGATATCAGATCATACACTGATTGTCTGTGTCATAGTTTGATGATGTCTAAACAGAAAATTATTATAATTGTTAAATACAGCGCTATTGAGAGCCTGGATTTGCTATTGGTAACATTAAGTGTCCCATATTGAAATACACTGCATAAGAAGCAGATTAGTAACAACATTCATCATCCAGGTGATCATGCTGAGTTGGTTCAGACTGGCACAAAACTATGGCACCCTTACAAAGTAGCCATCAGAGCCTTTCAAAGAGAGATTCCTCTGCTCTTATTAAAACAGACCCTTGAAGAACAGTAAAATAGCTTCCCCTCTGCATTACTGAGACAGACAATAGCTGCGACACTAACAACCACCGGCCCTGCGCATGCAGATAGCTGTCAAGGTGCTGTGGCATGCAAACTGCAGCAAGTGACTCAATTTCTGCATTTTTCAGCTCATTATGCATAAGCGGAAGGAACTGGAACATTTATGCAAAGCAGAAACCCATTTGAGGCAAGTAGATGTAAAAATGCAGAAATGTTTTTAAGCTGCCGGGTTTGACAGCAATGTTAACTAAAGGGCTCTGACAAATACATTAAGGATATTAGCTCTCACTCTTACTTTAATGTGTGCATGGAAAGTTTGTAACTTCATTGCATTTATTTACTCTGGTGGTCTGACTTTTCAAATTGTATAAAATATGGGCAGTATATATATCAGTCTTCAGTAAATATAATGAGGTGAATTCACTCAACAGTGTACAGCATTTCAGCCTATTCACTAGCCACTCACAATTTAAATGAAGCAATTCATATATATGGTGCCTCATTAACAATACTCTGCTCTATGTGCCTGGCACAATTAACTTTTATGTATAGCGTTAGTTGTTACATCAAAGACAGTTTGTGATGTTTCTGGTCTGTGCTTCTACTTTAATCTTTTGTCTCTAATTCTAATTCAGCCGTAGCAACATAAACATTTAAATAATACCTATATGATACATATATGTATAGAAATGTGTATATATACAGTATATGTGTGTGTATATGTTATACATAAATTATATAATGTACAATTATTTACATTTATGCAATTGGCCGATGCTTTTATTCAAAGTGACTTACAGTGCATTTAAGGTATACAACACTATGCATGTTCCTCAGGAATCGAACCCGTGACCTTTGCACTGCTAATGCAAAATAACAATTATATTAAGTCACATTAAGTCATTAGGTCACTTTTTATACCAATACGTTTTGTAGGTATACTTTTACTAAACACATCAACAATACATTAAGCTCACATCTGATTGGTTTATGTCCGTAAACGTTCCAAGATTATTTTGCGCAGCTTCAATTGTAGACATGCTCAGATTGCTGCGGCATCGATTGTGTTCGGTGTGGACAGGGTGTTAGCGAATCAGGTGTTAAAATAACACAGACAGACCAGTGCAAACAAATGGCACCATTAGCAAGCACGTGCACATGGTGCTTCCGTGACAGCACACTTTAGCCTTTGTAATATAGCCCTCTTTGTCTGACAGGCACCACAATTCACATCGCTCATATGTTGTCACAGCTTTTTTTGGCTGCAAGCATTTATCAAAACTACATATAAAAGAAAACACTATTTACTGTTCTCTCGCTGTTACAGTCTCTGTTCTACTCCTCAGCGGACATTAGCCAGTTGTTATGGTTGTCGTAAATACATCTGACATTTTTGTCAGGCAGACCTTGAGGGCAGCTAAGGATGAAGGGGCCTGATGACATTTATGGTAATAAACAAGGTAGTGGTCCGATGCCATTGATCTGATCTTTGGCTCCCTGTGTGTTGACTATGCATCTGCTTTTGAAGTGGGATTGTAGATAAAAAGTCACAGCTGAGTTAATAAGGATACAACAAGAGAGCCAGCCTGTCAGGGCTGCTGTTCCAAATATGAGAGGAAAACAAAGGAATGCTATTTTTTATCAAACAAAAAAGGAATGGGGGAGGATGTTGCCACCATATTGGACAAAGAACATGAAAGAATGGTCTGATACATTCTTGACCTGCTTGCTTTCATCTGTTGTGTCTTTCCTGGAGTTCTATTAGAACAAGGGTGAATGTAATATTTTAGCATTCCATTGAGTACCAAATGGTTTATTTTTTTCAATATTGGAAGAAGGATTAGCATTGCATTTAGCATTGTTTGATGGAAAAGTCATTTTCTTACACCAATCTGACTAATTAAATTTCTGACTAATCTAAATTTCTAAATCTCTCATTTGTGTTTGCAAACAGGTTAGTTTCAAACCAATGAGAAAGTTTGAAGATATTGCATATTTTCAGGTCAGCAAAAATTCTTCTGTTTGTAAAAGTTGATAATGTTGTAAATCGCTTAGCTTTACATTAAGTACATACGGGCAAAATATAACTTTGTACAGAATTACACAGACTTCCTGGTTCCAGCAGATGTTTTCAATGTTAAATATTACCTTATGGCATTCAAGGTATCATTTTGTGTGTTTCCGAACCTATGATCTTGGCCCCGAATCAAACCCATGATCTTGGCCTTGCTAGTGTCTTGCACTAGCAGCATAATTCTGTTTATTCCATTAATAATATCACTGTCACTAACAAGTGAGAATGTGACCAAGAGCTTTTTGCAAGAAAAAAGGCCTCTTACCAAAACAACGGCCATTTTGAGTTCGCAAAGAGAAGCATTGGTAAAAATGTATTTTATACCAAATATGAATCACACATTTTTGTATTTCTGTCACCAATGGCTTTTGAGTAATATTGTTTTTTGTACAGTAAAATGACCTTCTCAATGTCTCCACTTTACACATAATGATATTAGTTAGCAGTCCACAGTCTTTTTTAAAATATTTCTTTTTATCCAAATACTTCCACCAGTCTATTTTTTTCAGGGACAGGCATTTTATATCTTTCAAAAGAAAACAGTCGATAGGGGTTAACCTCGGTTACTTTATTCCAAAGTGAATAGGTGAACTTTACCAACTTCAAAACCAAACTTCAAACACAGAAAAAGAGCCCCTTTACATCAAACAAAAACTGCAGTCTCTCCGTTCAGAGTTACTTCAATATAACTCTACAGCACGGCACATGCAACCACCACCCAACTTGTCAATCAAGGTCTTCCAAAGAGGAAAACTGACCACATGCTGGAAACATCTCAAAGCCTTTAGTTCAGCACAATCTCAAAGATCCCTTGACCAGCCATCACTGTTATAACAGAAGGTTGCGAGCCGAGAAGGCTGATCTTTAGAACATTCTGTGTCAAGCGTCATTATCCTCTTCTCAAAAACCTGGCCCCCTGAGTATTCTTTAAAAAGAATAAAAAGGAAAAGAGCTGAACCCAGAGACTCAGACACTAGGTGTCTGACTTTCTTCTCAGACAAGATGGGTCTACTTGGTCACCTGCTCTCTCAGTTTCTCTGGAGACAGTAAATTGGTTGCTCTACTTGTTGAATGAAGTGTGGCATTAGCTCATTCTATGAGCTCTGACTGGGCTGAATGGCCCATTTACTGTAAATGGAAACATTAATGGGTCTGTCAGGTAAAGGAGAAAGCTCTTAAACAATTATCTGCTAAACACTTGAGAGCTAGGTGGTCGTGTGTAACGAGAATACCCGAGTAGTCGACAGAACTAGCAAGGTGGTTCCATGTGATACTAACATGCCAGTATTGTCATGAGCCAAGAACATGAAACAGTGGCTCTTGTTTGTGCTCCATTGGAATAATAATTCTCTCATGCTGAAATAGTTTAATAGGCTACTGTATTTTTTTGTACACCCTTCTTATTTCATAAACAATCAGGAGTTTATTTTACTAAATCCCAAATCAAAGAAAATGCCATACAGTGAAAATGGTACAACTGTACGATCGTTAATATATTAGCGCTGTTGCTACCCTATCTGTAAATTACAGATACTGGTGTGACCTACAGTATTGTAGTCAAGTTGATTTAGTTACATTAAACAGTATTTTAGACCAAACAAAATCTATTTATTTAGATGTTACCGCATGAAGCACTTAAAGTTACCTGTCAAAATATTCTCAGTGCAGAAATAAAAGGGTTTTACACAATCACACTGACCATGACAAAAAGCTTTAAGCTGTCTAATGGAAATAGGATGGTCAAATAGTGGAGTTTCCTCACTAACCAGACTCAATGGATATGTGAGTAGAGCTAGCATGCAAAAAGAAGGTGTTAAAGGGATTTCTTTGAGAATGGTTCCTTAATGTCATCTGTTCACTAAATCTTCTGGACCTGTAAAACACACCTCCTACTACAGAAAATATACAATTAGCGGTACGATGGTACGGTAACGATGGCAGTTAAATAATAAAAAATGCCTAGCTGTTGTAGCTGTATGAAACCATATAACTCAGTCAAGAACATATTTGTATGAGGTCTATCTATCCTCACCCCTAAATTAGCGAAAGGGTAACATTCAAATCTTTGTCAGTGAGAGGTACATTGCAATGAGAGGGTTGTCTTTTTGTATATGATCTTTTTGTCTGATGTAATATTGATGAAGTCAACTGTGCTTCAAATAATATCCCAACATAACAGGATCAAACCGGCATAGTGATAATATACATGAAACTCTATGTGGAAAATTTCCTCAGGGGGCATCAGAGACAGAGATAAAGATATCAGGCTTGACATAATGAGCTCCTGCGAGACTTCTATTTTTCCTCTAAAACCACAGAACACCTCAGAGGACTCACAGAATACAAATTCTCCTCACTAAAGGATAAAGGGTTACATCACACAGCTGCGTGCTGGTGACAGAGCAAGCGCATGACATCCTGTAAACTCAATTCAGGTCTAGGATTCTCACAGCATACCGAGAGATGCTTAACAACAACAAAATTGCAGGCTCTTGTAACGATGTGTGTCCCCTTTAATTATCCTACTGTGTCTGTCTTCTCTCAATGCCAGTGGTGTGTAGAATCCAGTGTCCACCCAGAGGGGGAAAATGCAAAAATGTTCACCACTACCCAGACGTTGTTTGAGGTTGTTAAACTGATGTTCAGTCCCAACCGCTGGGTGACAAAAAGAGGATTCCCTCTACAAACCTCCCCATGATGCCAGCTGGAGTCCGGAGGGAGAGACGCACTGGCACAGCAAAGACAGACACGACTTGAGGTCTGGGCGCAAGGAAGAGGAAATGAATATGGAATTTGATAGTTATCAAGAAGAGGGCTGTGATAACAGAAGCTGTGTCTGGAACCTAAGGCAGCCCCCTTGCTGCCTCCATTCCATTGGTCAATGACTTAACAGGTGACGCTATATGTATGAAAATACAACCTAAAGGAACTGTTTTCAAAAAGGCCTCGGATGTCATATTTAATGAGGAAAAACGAATTAAGTGAATTTTAGACATAGCACACAAATATTATGAGACTTATGCTTATTTGCTTATTTGCTTATTTGTCTATATCAACCTAAATAAATGTACTTTCAATATGTGCTTATTCAGGTGTATTTTTTTCACCAACCACCAGACTGCATGCACAGGATTGTGGGATCTATGTTTCCTTCAATTGCAATCAGATGAAGGCATCTTAGAAGACAGCATGTTATGCAAACATTGAATTTTGACTTGTCGCCTTCCTACCTCTATATATTGCCCATGATGGGAATTCGGACACAGCCAGGGTCCTGCACCTGATAAGGCACACCTGATGCTTAATAACCACTGCCATAAATCCAATATTGTGTTTTTACACATGACATATTTGGTCGCTACTAAAACGATAAGCACCTGGTCTTGTACTTCTGGACCTACTTCTAATTTGCACAGCTTCACCTTTAATTCCCCAGGTACGATGACATCACAATGCCCCATTTTTTGTTTCACACCTTGTGCACATTTAGCACTGTTTTTATCCCCACTCTGATACTGTAAGAGTAGGTTTTGTTGTCATCAGACTATAAATTATATTCCATATTCATATCATTCATAATTTATATTTTAAACCTTAATCTCTTAACATTAGTTGTATAGTAGTATTTAGTGTTTAAATGCATGTCATTTCTGAGTGTTATCAAACAGTCTATGTAAATACACCTTCAGACAGTTAAAAAAAACTCTGCAAAGCTGCTGAGAAATGGCATACAAATAAAAGTTGCTTGACTTGATTTAAACAGAAGGTTCCCATGGGCACGTCACCAACAATATCAACAACAATAATTCACACGCTGCAACACCCCAGTATGTTCACCTCTCTATAAAACACACTAAAATGGCATGTCTTGATGATCTGGCCCACCTTACTGAAATAGCTGAATTTAAATACAACGTTAATCAAATGCGCATAACAGACTTTCTGTCCGTGTTGTAAGTACCTGGAGTAACAGTGCATACAGATGCTTCAAGATGCTTTTGTGAATTCCTCCACCCACTGCTCTGGTTCCCTAGTGTTTGTTTCCCGCAGAGCAGAGTGGCCTGGTATGACTTACATGTCCTCCCTCCGCTTCTCTTCTCCTTCACTTTTCTTTCTTTTTACCCTTGAGCCTAAGGAAAGTAATTTTCGTGCTCTGCTAATCTTGATCCAACTCTACTCCACTTCAGAGTCACAGATGTAGCATGTAGAGCTTCTTCATACAGGTAGAAGAACGTTGCTCTTGTTTTCTATTGGAGAGCTGAACATTCTTGCAGACACCTTCAAAAAAACAGTAATGAAATGCTTTGAACCTTCTTTTTAAAGAGGTCACAAACTGCCATTTTTATTATTTTGTACTGTTTTCTGTGGTCCACTATTAGCATTAAATGTTTTTTTGACCTAAAAGAACATTAGAATTAGTAAGTAATAGTCTATTATCTACCCAGTTTTTAGCCTCGATCTTGAAACCCTCCATGTTTGTGGACGTTCCGCATGGAAGTCTTGGAAGTAACCTCCCACTGCTATTGTTTGGTAATAGCAATAACAAGTTACAGTGAGACAGGACAAACAAAAATTTACTTACAGATGTGTGTTGTGCTGTTCTTGTCAAATCCAATACAGAAGGCACAGCTTTGTTTTTCAATTTCAGTCTCTTAGCAAATTCTGTGTTGAGCTGTGCCTTGTTTGCAAAGGAATCCGGAATAAAATGAACAAATGGACAGCGTCTGGAACTGTATTAAAAAACCTCAACCACACAATCCTTATGTTGGGACATGAAGGAAGGCAATGCAACAACCTGGCACTGCCCAATGTCTTGCCATCCGGGTCCTATCGCTTGTTAGCTCTAGTAACCCAGTACCTACTCTAGTACCTCTAGTACCTACTGCATAGCATGTGCTGTTTCGTATTACTTTCATAAACACAGACATTTTGAATCAAGTTGTTTTATGACCTTGGTTTTAATAAAAGCTGATTTTGGAATAACAAGATGTTTTGTCTGTTTATCATGAGTTCCTGTAGGTCAGCTGGTAGAGTAACACATATACAGATAAATTGTATACCTTGAATCCACTGTAAGTTGCTGTAAGTAGATAAAAGCGTCTGTCAAACGCATCAATGTAATGTAGGATTACACTGATTACATTGATCACATCAGCATTACATCTGTCAAATGCATCAATGTAAATAAATAATAAAAATTATAATTAAGGAAAATTTCTTACAGCAAAGCCCTTTAATCTCACATGGAAATCAAGTCACTATGGCTTCTGTGCAACACTATAAAATGCCCTTAGGAAAGAAAAATAATCCGTTTTTATCTTATATGTTTCTTCTTGAAAGCAATAAGACAAGACACAAAGAAAATGAGGACTTATGCTTCTACATTTAAGATTTTTCTAAAGAGATGCAGACCTAGTAATCGCACATGCAATTCCTAAAGAGTTTAAGGTAAGATCTTACCAATGCCTCAAAATGTGCTCAGATTTGCTAAGACATTAAAGTCTGCAATCAAAAGTCAGTGCAAATTTTTCAACAACCACATAATCTAAGCACCAGTATTCACATTCATTCTACACCTCTACTCTTGCTATATGTCAAAAATGGTGTTTATGTCTATTTTCAACTACCCAAGGTATTTTCAGGAGAAACATCTGAAACAAAATTGCCTGTTAAATAAAAAAAACTGAGAACTCAAGAAAGTCTCCTGAACTTTAAAAGATCTACCTCAAAGCAATAATATTTTTCTCTGGGGAGTCATTGATGTTGAGAGACCCACCCATGAGATTCTTTTTCTATAAGATGCAATTTATTCAGTCATTTTCAATCTTTTGCTCTCATAAAAAACACTCTCATAAGCAGTACTATACCTTCATTACGTTGTTAAAGGAGAGCCGAGTTCATGCAATGCCCGGCTCCGAGTAACTGAACTCACTGGAGCCTGTGATATGTTCTTGTTACTCATATCTCACCTCTTAATGTGCTGAACTCAGAAACAGCTGGATAAAAGATTGCAGCCTGTTCTTTCACTCCAGGAAAGCCTTGACAATTTTATGACAACCCAAAATGTGAGGGAGAACTTTGGTCCCAATATAACCCCTCAGGAAAGTAGTGCTTGGCAGACACATGTAACAGGACGTGAGAAATCAGATTACATCTATAATATGCTCATCACTTGTGTCTTAAGTTATTTAGTATTGATTGATATAGATTGACATGCAAGCTAATGTAGCTGTAAGCTGCTTGAAACATCTAACAATGAGGTATTGGCCTCATTCAAAAACAAAACTTACTGTTTCTCTTTACAGTATAGCTTAATAAAGTTTACCCGCAAAGCTTGTAAGAGAAGACTGCAATAATTCCAACCGGTGAGAAAATATCAAGATTGCAAGCCTTGAACTGACCTTCCACTGCAATTCACAGCAATTCCCCTCCAATTCTTTTATTTATTTATTGCACAACACTTGTTGTCCTACAGCATTTAACTGAGGCAGGTTTGTATGAAGGATTAATGTCTCTGAAAAATGATCCTCCACAATAACACTGGCTAAACACTGTCACCACTCTGCAATTCAATCTTTTTAGAAGTTTGATGTGTTTTCATCAGCACTATTTTTCATTTGCAGAATTTCACCAACCTAGCCATCATTCCGTCTGATGATGTTTCGAGCGTGATGCGTCTTGACACGCGCAAGATGAGATGATGTCTTTGGTTCTGTACTGCTGTTCTACCCATTTCATCACAGGCCATTTCAGGCTCTCAAGAAAAGAGAAATTGTGTTTTCCATTGTGCAAATCAAACGAATAAGCGCTTACTCTCGTACGCCAGTCGCAACGTGGATTTGAGTGACAGATATTGCCGAGGATAAGGTTTCAGACCGTAAATTTCCACGTAAAACCACTTTGAAAATCTAGCTTAGCGTTGAAGCATGAAGAACTGGTCTGGAGATGAATTTACTTGGAAAAAAGTTTGAGTGTTAGGTCTCACAAAGGACAAAGGTCTTAGCTTGACAAAGACTAAACTT
Source organism: Botia kubotai (assembly GCA_036877585.1). Lineage (NCBI taxonomy): Eukaryota > Metazoa > Chordata > Actinopteri > Cypriniformes > Botiidae > Botia > Botia kubotai. The sequence goes on along the minus strand of JAZGTI010000850.1, from coordinate 11,418 downwards.
TCTGTTAAATCTCTGTGGCTTTTCAAAACACATTAATGTCACTGCCAAATAATTTAATAATCTTCATGTATGTGTCTGTTTTAATCAGACTAGTGATACTAACTGGTATTGATTATTAAAGCAGTGCATAACTAACTTTTTTATGCCTTACCTGTACCTTTCTCATACTCGCAACAATAAGCTTACAATAATGTTTTATAATTGAAGCGGTTGAGTTCAATTTTGTGGGAGATGTCAGTTTTATGAGTGACAATGATAGAGAGGCAAAAGTTCCAGCTTTACGTATTTCCAAAATACTGATAAATGTATATCAAATCTGCTCATCTAAAGCTTTGTCAGTAACTTACAAACAAAAAAACTGATTAACATTTACATTAACAACCAAGCATTCCCCTTATATTTTACATTGCTGGCTTTGAGTGCCAGAAGTATTTTGGTGTTACCAAAGTCCTGCAAAACATTAACAAATTGTGACAAAGCTATACAAAGCTGAGACTTAACCAGCTTATCAGCAGGTCTTATAAGTATTAATATAGATACAAACAAAACAAACAATGCTCCGACTTGCACAAAAATGGCCTCCTTAGCGCTGAGAGTAAATTAGGTGCAAAAAGCAGAAAAACAATGAAATATAGATTTTGTATCTCTTTGATTCTTGAGTAAATAGAGGGAATTCAAAAACTGTTTAGCCAGTATTAATAGCTACAGGAAAACAAATTATTTTAATTCAAAGATCTTACACCTCAAAATATCCTCTATGACCCCAGCCAAGTGAGAGTTCTGATCAGATATTTGTAAATAAAACTTCACCAAACTGGCTGTGCTGCAATTTACAGTCTGAAATGTCTATCCGCTATTCATGTAGTTTCATGTATATATTTGGCATACGTTTTTCCTTTAAAAAAAAGGTCTCTCCATTGACCTTTGCATGGCAGACACCATCATTAGTGGCAGGACCATCCTCACACACATACATATTGCCCACCACCTCACTTTCTTGCTGTTTCAGGTGCTAATCACTGCTCTCTGCTGTCCAGGAAAAGGTCACGGATGAGAGCCATTGACTGAAGTTTTTTATAGGATCTCTGTTCACTTGTACAACATATTTTTAGTTTTTGTTGCACAAAATCCAGCTTTGACAATGCATTTCAGAAAATCTTATATTCTCCGATTTAGTTATAATACTCATTGACATATATAAAACTCTCAGAATGTTCTTGCAGAAACTCTGATGTGAAAAGATCAAGTAAACAGAAAATTACAAGTATGTTCAGTTTTTGCCATATGCTTGTTTAATTTAAATAATGCTGGACTTAAGGAAGGCTGTATGTCTTTGTCATTTAAGTCAATCAAGTAAATATATTATACAGAATATAACTAGATACACACAGGTAATCCCGAGTGCATGACTGGAAGTTTGACCCAGTTCTTAGAAAGCAGGAGCCACATAGTGAAGCCAGATATTCAGAGACAAGAATGTTTACAAATTAGGCTGATTTTCAAATCTGAAAAGTTGGGCAGAGTTAATCAAATGAATATGAAATTAAGCAGGGCAGACTTTGCAATTGACAGGTTAGATTATGACCTAATAGTTTTCACTGGCTAAAACAAAATTGATTAAATAAATACTAAATTTAAACAGTTAATTTAATTGGTCACACCTGCTGTTTTGTCTTTAAGCTCCTGCAGTCTTTTAATTCTTTGGTCAGTGCAAATAAAATACTTTTTATACAAAAACTCTGTTGACAATAAATGAATGAATGAATGAATAAATAAAATAATTAAATAATGACAATGGGAAATCTTTGAGATATATTAACCCATATGGTGCAGTTTTGCCAATTGGCACCATTTTTTAATTTGTCTTTAATATTTACACTACACAAATGTCAATTTTATTACTACAAGGATTTGTTTATTTCATAGTGGTTATAGTAGTATGTATAACCTTTATTTGTGGTTTATATGTTTGGAAAATTGAAAAGCTAGAACAGAAGTGCAATATTTACTGTATCATACCAATTTATAAAAACAGCACAAGGAAAATTTTAATTAGAGCAGAAATGGATAATTTTTTGATAATTGATAATAAAAAAGGTTTTATATTGTAGCACAGCACAAATAACATTACATAAAACTTATTCTATTTTCTTTTTGTTATTAGTTATTATTCTATGTAAAAGAAAATGATTAAAGGAAAAATACAAAATTGTTTAAACACAAGGCCAACCACAGAAGTTAAAACATTTCTGACATCAATTGCTGTATTTTATCCTGTTATAAATATGATATTCTGTGACTACATTAACACCACCAGCATAAACAACAGTACAGAAAAAACATTGTCTGCACTTCCTCCATCATGAAAAAGTACAAAAACACACAAAGCCTTGCAATTTGCCTGACAATTTCCTGAATGCAAAGGTGGCAATTTGTCTGTGCTATTTCTGAAAACAGTCACAAGAACCTTCTAGCACCTTTAAAGTTGCCAAGGCACCGGCCTCAACATCGAGAGTTGCTTGACAAGGTAATCAGCAGCCAGCTCAGCCCCAAATAAGCTTGAGAACACACTGTTAATACAGCAAGAGACACCTTCAAGGTTATTATGGCTGATATAGACGGCAATATGCTTTACTGTGGCTCTGAGAGGTAAAGATATAGAAAGATTTAGCTTTCTAGATTAAACTAACTACATTGTTTCATCACCCTCTCATTCTTTAGAGTAATCTGTTGTCATCAGGTAGGAACATTGAAATCAAATGTATATGGCTGTGGAATTTTAGGTTTAATGTTTTCTGTCTGCCTGCACTGAAACTTGGAAATGTCAGAAGTATTTTTTGTAATACTCAGTTTTTTATTAAATTCAGAACCAGGACTCTTGGTTATGTTGTAGTAAATACATGCTCACTGCAGGTGTAACGAACCAGCTGTTTTCAAAGTTAATCTCATGCCCAAAACAAAATAAATAATCTCATTTATGTATATTGCAATTCTGTGAAAATTCTGTACAATAAACATAATACAAAATGGTACTATATGTTTCACATAATAAAAGTTTTAAGTATTTAAATTACATTTTTAAAGGTAAAAATTGTCCCATTGGGCTATTGTCCAATTGGACATAGCCCTTGACATGTAAATAATAATGCAAAATGTAATAGCAAATAAATAATAGCAAAATGTTGCTATGTAACCACAATAATGATCACCTAGGGGTGTTACATCGAGGCACAAAAAGTAGATTGTTCATCAGGTCATAGTTGTGCTTTACCATCAGTCCGCATTCATGACCAGAGCTATCCATTTTACTCTTTATTATTAATAGTAACGGACTGGTCCATTTTGACTTGAAACAGAGAAGCAAATGAGGCCTATTAAAGTGACAGACGTTTAAACAGTGACTTATTCCTTACCCTCATTTATAAAGAGCTTCATTTACCACAGATCATAAGTACAAATTTGGTCTATATATTCAATTTTAGTAATTATGTATGTCTGTAGTTTTAAGATATGTCCAGCAGGCACAATTGACCAGACTGGCCTTTGAGAAAAGTCAGAACATACCAATTAGGTGTGAGCTAATTGTTCGAATTATACTGATGACCCAAAGCCTATCCTATTTTAAAAATACCCTAAGCCATTAAAATGAAAGTGTGTTTCTAATTTTTCAATCATGTTTTGGAATATGACTTTAAAGTGGGCCTATAGATATTAATCATAAGGAAATTAGTTTAAATAAAAAAAGTCTACATCACAGACCCACAAAATGGAGGAATTATAATTAGCTTTTACTGATATAATAAATGTTTGCACCATTTAGGATGTTTTGAAAACAAAGTCAAGTTTATTAAAATTCAAAGAAAAGTCCAAATTAAACAGCATTCATCTCTAATTTATGTTCATGTTTTAAATATCATACATTTCAAAACAATAATTTAAAAAAATTAATATAAAAAATTAGTACATTATATTCCCATCCATAAATCATTATTTAATAGTTATCTTTCATTTGGGTGAATGCCAGAGGTTTAAAGTGTCAGATATAGGGAGTTTGAACTGATTTGAGTTCTAGCTTAATAGAAGAAAAAAAACATTTTTATCTACATCACTAGAAACAGAGAAATTATAGGTATAGAGTCACTTCTTCATTCAAAAGGTCATTAAAATATACATAAAAAAATGTAAGATATCACTTTCATGTCCCTTGAACAGATAATTATAAAAAACACCCCCTGCTGTTTTTTACTTTCATACAAAAACGAACCCCTTTCCCCAGGTATTACATTTAGTTAATTTTCACCAGAACTGGAGAGCTGAAATTGTCATTCAGACCCCCCGACTCACCACTGAATTTTTGGTGAAACGTCTAAATTAAACTTCAATGACCTTTATGGAACATGAAATACCACGGGTCTCATTATCACCCAACATGACGAGAGAGACAGAGGGAAAATCCACTGGAGGTCTCACCTCCCACTGTATGTCACTTCTATACCTAATTAAACATAATTCTTTTTTACTCGGGCGTGAGTGGTTTGCACAGTTGACAGATTCAAACAGCACACTATGAGTAAATACACGTATTGCTGTACGTGTTGATTGGCTGTGTAAGGATTCTATACAATTTAATGCAAAGCAATGAGCTGTCACAACACAGAGAAAGCACATCACATCGTCTGCAATGAAAACATGGAAAACCACAATCAATCACACTTCCGAGGTGACAAACAATACAATTCTGCCTTAATTACAAACCCATTTACAGTTAAACCTTGTGTCAGTTTCGTGTGACTTTTACGTAACGCCTGCATGGACATGTTGAAGAGAGGAGAGGAAATAGTTGGCACTTCCGAGCACAGCAGGTGCAAGACAAAAGGTATGAAAATGATGGCTTGTGGTCTATGTGATCAACCAAGCTTAGTAGTGGCAGATCCCACAGCAATTCCTGCAATGTTATTGTTGCCAGGCATAAATATTCATTAAACACACATACAGGAGAAAATTGCACATCTCTTCCTTGATGAGGTTGTGGTATTCAAACACGAAAGTGGAGAATAACGCTACTTTAAACAGCAGGGGGGAGAAGATTTTCCACGGTGTAAGAGTTCCTTGTTTCTTCCACCTTTAATAGTATATGAGGAGGAATATGATTTTTCTGGGCCACTGGCCAACATTGAAGGCTCATTGGAACTCAATGCTCACTAGACAAGACAAATGCAGTGGAATGAACCATACTTTTCAGGACCATCATTATGATTTAAATGTCTCCCAGAGGTTTGAGGAGTGCAAATTTCATCGCAAAGTCACAAAAGACGACTCTTGATGAGAAATATTGAGAGGTGAGTTTGGTTTCCTGCCAAAAGGATGAATTGTGTCTTGTACAGGTCCGTGGGGCTGCTCAGATTTATATGGTGTTATCAAAACATTGAAGCCACTCAGATTCAAACTGTTATCATCACGTTGCGCCCCCAAGATCACTGGGCTTATTTAGTGTTGCTCTGGTTTCCTGAGATCTGATTACTTTCTCACGTTCCCTTTAAAATGTACATTATGAACATAGGAGTTTTAAATAAGTTGACATTAAGCCCATAATCTTTATATGAATAAAACATAACTGTCACATTATGTAAAGTAAAGGACATAAAAAATTGTATGCGTTTAAAGACTTTAGCTTGAAAAGAAACAGAGCACGTCTTGTACGGCCACACCGGAAAACATTTTAAGGACTTGACTTAAACCTTCATGTCCACTGAAGCTAGTAAATACTTTAACAGAGTGCTACAGTTCATTGTTAAGGCTACTAATTGCGCAGTGACTTTTACATGACTTCCCACAAATGAGAATGAGATGGAAAAGCTGGGCTATATGCAAGAAGATGCATCATCTTCCCTTAAATGCCCCATTAGTCCCAAACCAAAGGATTATGAGAAGGCTCATTATCTAGCCTATTCCTCACGGTGACAAACTATCTCTTGTGGGCATCTCTTGCTGAACTCTCAGTGGTCAACAATTTCTGCTGAAAGAGAAATACATGAGGTACTAATGCATATTGCGCCACATTGCCTCTGCGTTTGTCTGTGCAAAATAGCTGATGTAGACTGCATGAGATAATCATCCGTTTCAAATACTTCTGTGTGATGACTAATTATCCTTCTGTGCAAACTCAAAAACCATTATCTGCAGGAACATAGTTAAAGGTAACTTTGCTAAGTCTCGGACAGCTTTGCTTGGTAAATAACACTCATACCATTGCAAAATTGACTAATTGAAAAACGTGTTCTCCTGGCTTTCACACTTTTCTCTGATAAAAAAGGCTATCACAGTACACAGGGATGGAACAGCGGTAGGCATTCAGAGCAGGATTAGCTCCCAAATAGCACAGAGTTTAACGTTACGCTAGCTTAAGAGCTTTTACAAGGCAGACGCAACAGTGATATGCGCTCCTTTTCTGCTAGCTGCTAAGCTTGAGGTTGAATGGTCAAGGCAGAATGACAAAAAGAACAGGACCAAAATATGAAAAACTTTTTCTTTTGGTGCCAGAGATGAGTAATAAATAGCTTATTGTTTATTAAAGCACTCACAAGGTCATATTTACAAGTGGCGGAGTTTGTACTTTAGTTGGGTATTTACCAAGTAAAAGATAGCTCCATGCATAGGAAGCCCATAAATATAAATTTGTGTCGCCTATTTGTCATGCTTTTATGGACGTTTGGGCTTGTTCACATATTGCATTGCAGGCTAGACAAGTCGCAGCCTTTCAGCTTATCAGGCTGCAGTGACACACTCACTTCTCTTGAGACTCGTCCCACCATCTGACATTGCACTTTGTCAAGTCAAAGGAAGACAATAAGCTATCTCTGCAAAGTAATTTTCTCCCTCTCCAACACTTTTTTTAAGAGGTCCAGGGGAAGCAAAGGGAAGTGGGAAAAATGAACACGGAGGGTCAGAGAGAAAAGTTTGAATGTGTGGCTTTTCTGGAGCAGTCCTGTAATCCCAGTCTCATCAGCTCAGAGCATTGATCGCTGCCGATGAGAGAATACGGGTAAAATCAATCACAGCACTCTGGGTAAAAAGATCATAGACATCAGATCATCCACTCGTCAATAAAGGAACGCGTAGATCAATGGTCTGACTAAAAACACCTCAGCGGAGTTCACAGCTAAAGTTAGTACAGTCCCTGTTTGACCTTGGAAGTTGTTGCAAAAGCATCATGTTTGTTGTCTAATGTGCTTAATTTTAAATGTAAAAATTTAAAAATTAATTTTTAAGGTTTTAGAAGTCAGATATAACAATCACATTTTTCATTTATTACTTTAATATTTTTTTAGTATTTTAAATTTTTAATTGACTTCATTTAAAACAGAGTGATGGGGCCTTGCAGAGTCATTTAATAAAGAACTATTTTAAAATTAATCTTAAAAACATGACAACAACAGCATCATATGAGACACAAAACGCAACCAAAAATGCCCATCTGACACACATCTGATGACTTATTTGCCAGGTACTTGAGAAGACAAAATTACCAAAACGTCTCAATTTACACTTACACCACTCACGCCAGCATTTAATTCTAAACGCAGGCTTGCGTTAACCATATGACTGCTTTATTTCATTCTTTTCACTGCACTACTTGTTCAGGTAAATATATTGATAACATTTCCTTTCACAAAATCATCTTTTAAACGAATGATTCCAGCCCCCGTTCTAGACATATCCATAACCAGTTAAGAAGGTGGTATAAAATGTCAGCAATCATTTAACCGGGGTCATTCACCCATTCCTCTATAATCAGAAAGACTTGTATTATCTGCCTGTATTATTCATATTCTCCCTTTAAGCATCAAGCCTTGTTCAGTATCACTAATATGAAAGATATACAGTTTAAAGCAGCTGACTGGCTGAAATATGAGCATTATACTTGCTATGAATAAACCAGGCAGCCAATTAATTACAGTGATTAAAGCGCTGACTAACTAGATTGAAGTTAAGGAGATTGAGGTCAAACAGTGTTAATTTATTTTTGCGAATCCCCATTTCTGACTTTTCATACACAAATTATCAAAGGCTTCCCGCTGTGTGCAAAGTGATTAATTCCACGACATAATTGTTATGCGTCTGTTTAGGAGAAGACGGACAATGAAATTATTCTTTTCCCACTTTTATGCATAACGCCTCTCTCTTCCTCTCTCTCGCACACCTTATCCGATTTCTAATTCAACTGTGGCAAATTAACAACCGAATGTATGATGCCCCAAAGGTCTCACGAGCAGGAAGTGAGAAATGAAAACTGAAGGAAAAAAAAGATAAAAATCAGATAAATGTTAAATGATAAAACAGATGACATGTTAGCTCTCCACCACTGAGAAGATAAACACGATGTGATGTTCTTAATTGTAGAATATCATATTCATTTAGCCGATGCCACATCAGAGGTTTAACACACACACAGATGAAACGGGACAAATCCACAAGGCCAATTATAAAATGGCATGCTGATTTATCCTCCTATTTCTCTCGGTTTTTGTCCATCTATCACTTTTACTGCACTCATCCTCCAAGCTTCATTATCACAGTGTTGTTGTTACAGAGAGTTTGTGAGAGTGAAAATCCTCAATACTTAGCCAGCATTGACACTCTGGATGAACTCCGCCGCATTAATACAGGATTACCGCCGAGAGAGGCCATGTTCACAAAAAGTGTGAGATGAAAAAGAATTCCTAAGGAGTGCCCACTTTTTTGGAACAGTAATTGCAGCTATATTTCCTTATGCACTTTCAGTGTGGTGCCAAGTGGCTCTGCCCGGTCACCGTGGGAGCTGTCGGCGAGGTTCGGTACAAATAGATGGCGCCACACGCGCGGCATTAAACTTTAAACATCTCAAAGAAACTTTATTGTCTACCAGCCAATGTTTCAGGGAGACTGAAAAGCAAGACAAAAGTTGTGGAGCCGAACAACTTCATTTAATGAGAGAAAGATTTGTCTTCTCATAGCAGCCTCGGCTTCCACCAGTACCTTCTGCTCTCTCCTGTGTGAAAACCACAGTTGTGTAATTAATCGGCTCTCCAACTCTCTCTCACATGCAGAAATTCCCTTAACGTTAATTGTCAGAAAATAACTGTGAATTGTAAATCTTTTCCTGATCTGATCATGCTAGCAGTAAGATGAAGCTGTGACTTTGGAGACCGCACAGCTGGAGTAATCCATGCATCTCAAAATGTTCTGCCAATAATGACTGCAGTACAGGGGGAAGTAATTATATTACACATTACTCAATAGCTAGAATAAATACAACCCAGATTAATGGGAACTATACAATTTTCACAATTAATAATGATACCTTACGATTTATATTAATAGTCTCACTCATCCTCCATGTCTTTCTAAAGCAATAATAAAGACGGACTACTAATTGTTTTTTCCCTGCTGAATGTATTAGGTATTATGCATGTGAGCCACAGTCACTCTTCTTTTGATTTGTAATTATCTTAATTTTGTTTGCCAGGTCACATTCTCTTCGTCCTCATTCAGTCGCATTATTGCCTTTATAAACAAGTCATGATGAGGTCTGTTGTTTTCCTCTGCAAACAATCAACAGAACAAATTTTCACAGATTACCTATTCAACTTCATTTGCATTTAATGGCCCTTTGGCATTGCGTTTAATGGGCCCAGCTTCTCTGAGATCCAGCATCGTACGTCAGTCAATTGATTAGACAGCCAAGGTCTACTGTACTCTGACAGTGCGACATGTTACTTCCAACAACACAAATTAAAATTCCTCAGACCTTAAGGTGTTTACACAAGCTAATTAAAGGGGTAGTTCAAATTAATATTTGGTCATTATTTACTCACTTTCATTTCATTTTAAACTTGGTTGCTATTTTGTGTAAATAATACCTTTACTCAGTTCTTTATCACAATAACAGTTTAAATGTGTTTGTTAAACTTAAAAAATAACTAAATAATTCTCCAGGTGATTTAGTTCACAAATCAGGCCAGAGTTCAAACTCAGTGCTTCTATGAATCAATCGCAGCAATTAACAACTAACATAACAAGCTCAGTTCTGGTTCTTACACTTTTGTTTCTTTTATGTTCACTGTTGTTGTGTCTTTTTTATGTCTTGCAGCATAATAAAAATAATTGCAGCATTTAATAAATTCGGAGTGAATTATTCTTTATATACATATATATGCATATAACCTCCCTCCAAACACCTGAAGGTCTGCAGTAGTGACATACTCTGCCTCTCTATGAAGAAACCCTGTTCTGTAGCACCATAATTTGAAACAATGTCCCAGAGAGCCACTAACAGCGAGCAGTCGCATGAAGTCTCTCTCCCCTGAGGAGAGGAGGCGAAGAGAAGGCCAGCGATTTGTCATTCGCCACCAGATATAGTGCAACCTTACCAAAGTGCAGGAAAGAAGGCAAAGCACTAATCATCGGGAACTAAAGTTTAAGCGACTACAATGACACTAGGAAGAAATCTTTCAATGGGAGGGGCTCATTATTGAACAGGTGGACATAAGCGGGAAACATTCAGGTAGTACAGCTTATTTCTCTGAGGGTTCTTGGAGGGTTGAGTGGGAGGAGGCAGAAATTCTGTCGTCATGGTTTTCTTGGTTTGAACTCTTTATTTAGCATGTAATTTTAAAATGGAAAAAATAGATACACAGGACCGAATGCACGAGATTACGCGTGTTACAGCAGGTAAGAAGTGCTGAGGCTTGTTGCAAAATCTTGAGGAAACAGGCGATTATTGGTTGAAAATCCCACCCTTTTTCACTAATCCCCAGTTTAGATTAATTAAGAGAATTGATGGGCTCATTGTTCTTGCATTCACTCTCCCATGACAAGACTAATCATGCACAGACTGCTCTGATGTGAATTTGATAACAGCCATTTTTTACAAAAGAATCAGACTGGTGTTAACCATACAACAGCATTAAGACAGCCAGAGCATGCTAATCCATATAAATTGCGGCTTATCACTGACATCTTGGAGAAAGAAGGGTTTGTTTTGTTCTCAGGCTAAGTCTGCTATACCAATTCATCTCATATCAAAATATATTAAACATAGCATTAACAGCAAAACCCGGGATCCCATCCAAAAATGCACTGGGGCAGATTTGTCTGTCTATATTTATAATATCCATACTTGATTTCTGCGATTACCAATAAATTTAGTAAGGAAATGATCTTATCTTTCAATAGTTTGTCATTGTGTAGTGAAATGATGTTTCTTAAAAGTATAGTAGCCATCTCCCAGTGCTTTCCACAATTATACTGTTTAGTTCTCCTGTACTTAGGGATACATATAAACAAAGGATTTCTCCCAGAAAACAGATGTGCTCAGACACAAAGTGTACAATCAAAAATTAAGATTTTAATAAGAACTCAAACATCCTTTATGAGATT
>JAZGTI010000849.1:14839-53029 GCA_036877585.1 Botia kubotai | reverse complement strand
TTAACTATTGCAGAAATAAACTGAGGTGAGAATTCACAGGGAACAGATTGTACTCGCTGATAGTGTTGTTTATTTGCATGTGTTGCGTTGATTTAGCACCTAATTCACTAAATTGATTATGTAAATCAGATCATGCTACAAACCCGCCCACAAAATGACTGTGTTACCATGAGTCTGATGTAAGTCTGATGTAAAGTGTGTCTGGTTCCAACCCTTATTATTTGATCTTCATGTGATGAATGACTCCTGTCACGATCGCAAGACATTATACACAAACATTCATAGATGATTCACACATTCATAGATGACTCACACATTCATAGATGATTCACACATTCATAGATGATTCACACATTCATAGATGACTCACACATTCATAGATGATTCACACATTCATAGATGATTCTATGCACTGTGGTTGTTTTGAAATAAACTGTTCAAAAAAATAAATAAAAAGTAACAGTATGGGGACATGGAAGAATAGAAAAGACATTTTTCATTCGGTATGAAATATTATGTCGCATTTTGTACTGAAATTCTGTGTATTGTCACTGCTATGGTTTGGTTTATCTATGAGTGTCAGAAAATCTTTTCGCTTCATATTTTGCTGTTCCAGCTCAATAAAGAACAGTACATCAGGTGACCGACAGCACGCCCCGTCACACAGACAGCCAGCACGAAGATGACACTCATGAGGAATCTGGATCTCCCATCCGCCCGTCTGCATCTTTCCCCAAACTAGAATTATGAGCACAAATCACCTCAGCCGGCTGACTGGACAGTTTTCACACGCAGCCTCATCAACAGTCATTTGGCATCTGAGAAATGCAGTGAATAAAAATCTGATAAGTTGAGAAAACGAGGAGAAAAGGGCTGTCAAATGAGGCAGAATTCAGCACTGCATCACAATACAACAGTGTGGCATTTGTGAGAATTCATTAGGTCTTTCCTGGAATATCAAACTGAGGGGCTTTTCCATGACAGATATTGCTTTGTGCTTCAAAATTAACAATACGCCAACAAATACAGAACTATTAAATATACTTTGTTTTTATAACACCTGAACCCAGCACAGACAGCATATGAATCCAGATACACGGTCTCAAAAACACCAACATTTGACTGACTACCCCATGTGTACACCTTTACAAAAAATATCATATAATAAACTAGATATCACCAGTTTATTTTTGTGCTCTATTATCTGTTTCTGTTATTCTGAACTGTTTCTTTCTCTGCACAGCATCATGTTCTTGGTGGAAGTGTCGTGAAATTCAGAGACACTGATCTAAATCTGAGTGTAATCCACTCGACGGTCAGACACGCAGACGAGCACCAGCGCATCACAGCTGCACGCTCACCTGCTTTTAACATGTTCTCACAGTTTTTAACAATCATAGACTGTCAGCACATTACTGTAAAGGAAAATCCCCTGTGCTTGGACAACATGAGCTTACAGTTGCCTAAAAGAATGAATCGCACATGCTGTCTGCTTTGTTTTATCTCCAGGTTGATTAAAGATATTATGTGAATCAGGTAACTGCACAAACACGCCCACAAATAATTAGAGCCAATCACAATTAGTGAGGGAAATTTTCCAGCTTGCAGGCAGACGCCGGGTGCTCGGCTGCGGACGATACAGCAGACTGCTGTGATTGTACAGTATGACCACTGGAACCCGGAACCCACACTTCCTGTGTGCTGCAGATTTTGACTAGTGAGAACCACAGAAAATGTCCTCACTTGTTTTTGTTTAATTTATTTATATTTTGTTATTTGTGAGGAAATAATTACAAAAAACAAAAAAACGTCCTGCATTTTTCCTATTAAGAAAACTTTATTTACTACATTTTTAAACATGTTTTTACAAATGAGGACGGCCCCAAAAGGAGCTTTTGCTTAGATTTGTCAGGTTATACTCACTTTTTGGTACAAATTTGTACCAGTAAACCCACACACACACACACACACACACAGACACAGACCCAGCAGTCGGCTGCAAACAGCAGCTGACCATGAATCAGCACAGGCTGCACCCATCATGAGGTCAGATCATGAAAAACAACACAATTCAGACCTTCCCTGAGCTTTCCGTCTTCAGCTCTGCTCCTCACAACACCCACATCAGCCAGCAGCATCTGATGAGTCACACACACACACAGTGAGATAGACCCACACAAACACACACACACGCACATAGACAAACATACACACAAACACAGACACACGTGCATGCATACACACACACACACAAACACAGATACAGACACACGCACATGCATACACACACGCACACACAGATACAGACACACGCAGATGAACACACACACACACACACACACAGATACAGACGCACACAGATACAGACGCACACAGATCTGTTAGTCTGGATGATCACAGCACCTCAGGCTGGATCAGAACAAGTGCAAACGTCTCTTTGTTTAATGCCATTTTTTCTCTGCACCAGCCTGTCAGTGTGTTGCTTCTCTTGTTTGTTCTGTTGGTGAAATCTGTCAGCTCCTTCTCAAGAGAGCAGTTCCCCCCAAATCACGTTCACACTGTCTGTGTGTTTGAACTACATTCAACTTCAGTGGAGGTGAATGTAAAGCAGAGAATGAGTCGATCATCAAACCCACAAAATAAACCATAAAAATATTACAAATGAGATCTCAATTAATTCTGTAACTGTTACTAAATCACCTTTACAAAAAACATTTCAGAAACATTATGCTAAAAGAAATCAAACAGTGAGAAAACTGTTACATTCTGTAAACATTCTACGAAGCAGAGAACATTGGGACAAATCAGGCTCAGTGCAAGGGAGCGGTTCTATTCTGACTACACACATTGAACACGGTATGTATTTAATAGTGTGCATTTATTGTCATATGACATATTACATTACATGTGTAAATGTGCATAGTTTCCAAATGCTTCTACAAGACAAAATGAAATGGAGATGCCTGCTTAAAACAATATGAAATGTTGTTCATGTATTTCTGAGTGGAATCTTCAAGAATATTCTAGGAGAAATAAATGTAGGCTGGATTTTTAATCCGCCAGACATCCTGGAGCAATAAAATCAGCTCTTTCTTAAAAGAGCAGACATACGCACTCACCCCAAACTAACTAGCAACCAGACTTAACTATAGAGTAGGGGTGTGTTTAAACAAGAGCGAGACAAAATATCCAATAAAGACACACACACACACACACACACGTATTCCAGCGTGCACGTGGGTGGATGCGCTCCACCTCACTGATAGCCTAAGGTGAGGTTCTGTGTGCTTGTGTGAGAACATCAGCAGCAGGAATCTGTGTCTCCTGAGGAACAAACATCTACTCAGAGCCTGAGAGTTCAAGTAACTGACTAACCTTCGTTTCTTTAAAACAGAAACAACTCCAGTCGGACAGTTAACAGCTAGCAGGCAGAAGTTAGCTTCACTCAGAGTTACGGTAAATACGCTGAGGAAAACTGAAATATTCATCATTTCAGTGCAGGTGATGAATGAGAGATGAAGATGATATAATTGAGTTGTCAGGACGGAGTTCTGGTGGGAATCCGCAGCACTTCCTGTCAGTCCGCAGCAGAGTTAGCATGATGGTTAGGAGTGCTGGAGCGCTAACTGTGCAAAGTTTTTAAAATGTCATGACATAAACTGTTAGGGGATTTTCTGCAGTATTTGTCGTGCTGGATCTTTATTTGACAAAACATTCCAGTAAGAAAAAAAAATCTATAAACGACAGGAACATCAGAGACAATTAAATAAAAAAGGCATATCATATCATACAGACCCACAATATGACAACTGTTTCAACACATTCATGACACACACAGCGTCACACCACACAGGAAATGATGTCACAATGCCCACCCTGACCTATAACAGTGTGTCATCATCACATGAGCAGGGCGACACAAAGCATCATGGGAAATTCTGTCATTGGACTGCTGACTCATGTCAGGGTCATAATGTGATATTACAGCACAATGTGAGTCTTTGAGTGATAACCAGCGCGAAGTCCTCGGAAAACATGAGGATTAGCTCCTGAAATCTGACACGCTGCTGCCACATTCATCCGTGAGCATTCAGGAATTCAGTCTAAATTCCATTTGCCTGATTCAATTTGCTACCAACAAGTATGAAATAAATTAAACGTTCCCACACAATCGTTGAATAAACAATAGCAGCTTTAAGAAGGTTTCACACTTGGTCTCTTCATGTGTTTCTATTGATTGTATAACTGATGGGCTCGTGCTACTTTACATTTACACCACGAAACACAATGAAATTGATGTCGAATGTCGAATGATCTTGAGCCTCATATGAGAGTTAGTGCTGGAGTCTCACAGCTGCTTCTTGCTCATGTCTGGACCGTCAAGCTAACCAATCACGCGTGTGTTCCTATTACATTACAAAACATCAGCACTGCTGTTTACACTGATTGGTCAATTGGTATGACATCACAAATTAGGAAATTCATGTTGGCATGTGAGCAGAGGACAGAGCTGATTTATGACTGGAACGACATTTGAGTGAGCAGAACATAGCTGGGCATCATGCCAGCCTTTTCTATAACACACACACACACACACACACAGATTGATAGACACACACATACATTTATACATTTATTAATTTAGCAGACACTTTTATCCAAAGTGACTTACAAAGAGATACAGAACTTATTTGCAAAGACACATGAAAAACACTCATGAGACACACACACACACAGACAGACAGACAGTCAGGTAGACACACAGACAGACACACACACTGACACACACACACACTGACACACATGTACACTGACACACACAGACTGAAACACACATACAGACACACACACAGACTGAAACAGACACACACACACACATACAGACACACACACAGACTGAAACAGACACACACATACAGACACACACACAGACTGAAACACACATACAGACACACACACAGACTGAAACAGACACACACACACACACACACACACACACATACAGACACACACACAGACTGAAACAGACACACACACAGACTGAAACAGACACACACACACAGACTGAAACAGACACACACACATACAGACACACACACAGACTGAAACAGACACACACACAGACTGAAACAGACACACACACACACACACACACACACAGAGGAAGGCAGCACATCAGTTCATCTGTTCTTGTCTCTGCTTGAGTTCAAACCAATTTAAAGTTTTCAGATTCCTCTCACACGCATCATTCACACTTAGAGAAGCTTGTCTGAACTCTGTCTTCTCGTCCTTATCACTGAGGTCACAACAGACCTGTCTGGAGATCAGCTATCCCCTGTAAATATATAAAGCCATCAGCGAATGTTAATGTACATTTCTAAGCTTGGAAGCAGCCAGTGAGGTCTTGATGTTGGCTCTTGACTTGTTCAAAAACTGTTCTGGGTTCAGATTCGCTTATTTAGCTAAAATGATTCATGATTAGTCACTCTGACATAATCTCGAAAATAAGTTCATTCAAATAAAGAAATGAGGTTTATATTGAGACTTCATCTTACATGGACAACATCACAAAATACTGATAATAATATGAAAAAATAACAGCAAAACAAATAAATAACCTGGAAACCAGAGAGATTTATCTTAGAGATTTAGGGGAGGGGAGGGCTTGTTTGATTAAGTCCACCTAGTTACCACCCAGATCATCCTAGCAACCACTTTGAACCCCAGCAATCGCACAGCAACACACTCTAAACAGCTTAAAACACATTAGCAACCGCATAGCAATGCCCTGGCAACCATCCCTAGCATCTGGTGACAACTTACACTGTGAAAAGAGAGAGTGACAGAGAAAGAGAGAGACAGTGACAGAGAAAGAGAGAGAGAGTGACAGAGAGAAAAGGATACATGTTAAAAATGAGAGATTTTGGAAGGATGAATGTGAACAGAGTTTACAGGAATGCTCAGTTTTTATCACCATCCACTTGCTCCCAATCCTTCACAGAAACACTGAAAGGAACGTTTTCATCAACAAAAGGCTTAAAGGCATGAATGGCCATCTCTCTCTCTCTCTCTCTCTCTCGCTCACTCACTCTCACTTTGAGTTTTAAAAACCACATTCCTGATTTAGTGTTCAGGTGTTGATCTTTTGTTCCAACATCCATCCATCTCTCACTCCCTCTAAATCTCTCTCTCCCCCTCGGCCATGAATTTTAGGAAGACTGCGTCCTGCATTGTTCAAAACAAATTCCAGTTCACAACTAATTCCAGCCTGATTTCTAAATTAAACAAGAGTCTGTTTAAATTTACAACAGCAATGTCCATTTTTCTACCAAACTGCAGAGGTTACGTCACATAATTAAATATTTAAATCAAGCCGCTGTCGTTTTTTTAATAGCATGGATCAGTTAACTTCCTTTCTACAGAAATGAGGCTCTGTTGTTGAATGCATTAAACATCAGATTCATTTCATTCATGAGGGAATTTTTCTCTGAGAGCAAAGCGGACAGACTTACTGTAACTTACCGTAGAGAGCAAAGCAGTAACCCAGCTAACAGGGAATGTTCTCAGAACGTCGGCTAACAGTTCTCTAGAAGTTCCTTCATATTCTTAAGTAGTAGGTGGAACGTTTTAAAAATGTTACAAAATTAAAGCAGGATTAAATATTGTTCTTATAACCAAGCAATAACGTTAATGCAATGCCTAAAAACTGAACATTTTTAATGTTTTCGTTACTTAAAGGTAACGTTATGGTTGGAAACCATACGAGCGTGATCTGATACAGTTCAAAAGATCTGAAGCATGAAAATCTGACCTTTTGAACTGAACATGAAGAACTGAATGTGTCACAAATGAACTTATTTGACTTCATGTTTTCAAATACTACAACAAAGTGGTTTTTAATGTTTGAATGATCACTTTGAGCACAGATTTTCAGTGTGGCCTCAGACTCTGACTTTTAAAGTTAAATGTCAATTAAAAGTCATTTAATACGAAAAGGCTCTAAAAAAGGCTCGTAATAAAATCTCTGTGTCAGGCAGGTGGACGTGGTGGATATTTATTAATCAGATCAATCAAACTCTTTCTGTCCCGAGCTAACCGCAGCCTGACCATCAATAAAATCAGTCCATCCACATCTGAACCCAGCAGACTTCCACAACCCCCGGACCTTCCTGATTGGTTCTGGCTAAAAGTTGTCTGACAAATCAAATATTAATTTAAAAAAGTGTTGTCATGACTGTGTACAAGTTCCTTCATGCATGTGTGTGTTTGTGTAGATGTCACTGTTCTAATTCCATCAGATGTGTCACTCTGACATCACTCTATAGATCTTTAGCCTCATGACAGTACAGAGCACTTACTGTCCAACACTCTCTCTCTCGCTCTCTCGCTCTCTCGCTCTCTCTCTTCCTATCATCATAAAAAGCTGAATGAAAGGTTCACATTTAATTCAGCTGAAAATCTGTCAGTCCGCTGTGCATTGTGCCAAAAACAAAGAGCATGTCAGATCATGTGCCACTGGACCTCTGTGAAAATCCATATTCCAGACCTCCTGGAGATATCTGTACTAGTGCTATAAGAAAGCGAGAACCAATACGATGATTTGAGAACCTTAGAACCATATCGATTAGGACCATGTAGTCAAAAGTGCTTGTTTCTTATTGAACCAAAGATGCTGCAAATGAGTCACACTGATTGTTACTGCACAAATATCTCTGAAAATCCCGCCCCTAAAAACAGTTAAAAACTAAACAAACTGTGATTGGTTGCTTTACAGTCAGCCGGCTCTTCCTGTCTCAGTTCTTGAACAAAACGCACCAAAGTGACTAAAGGAGGCAATAGAAGAGATGAGTGAGAAGCTCAGTTCAAACGTCTTCAGAAACTGCTCATTAAACCTCAATGACCTCACATGTGATCTGTCAGAAGACAGGCTGCAAAAAAGCACTTCCTGGAGGGAACCATTCAAAATCAGCTACAGTGTCCTCCAGGGCCCAACAAATCACTCCAAAAATGATCAAAAAACAAAACACGATCAAACCTTCAAGACTTCAAACTGGCAAAAATATTTTTTGCCACCACAGTCGCTGAAGTTGTTGTGGTGGGTCGTCAGGGAGTTGCTATGTGGCTGTGAAGGTGTTCTGATGGTCATGACAGCGTACATGTTGCTAAACAAGGTCCATACACACACACACACACACACACGCTTGTCTGGACGGGCTCAGCTTAAAATTACAGGCTGTCAGAGAGGGATCTGATGTTTTCTGGCAGCTTTTTCCTAGCACACACGCATGCACACACGCATGCACACACGCAGCTTCAGCTGAGTATGCTATTAGTAAATGGCAAGGTGCTTTCTGTCTCCGCCTAGGTGTGTGTGCGTGAATGAGTGAGGGGGCGAGTGAGGGAGAGACTTTATTACACATTTAACAGCATCTAAAGCCTTACTTATGAATCTCATTTAATTGCTCGCACTGAATGTTAATATCACCCTTTGCCAAAGTTGTAAGGTGATACCAGAGTGTAGAACAGTATTATAATGTAAAACTATAGTACCATGCATTGATCTGTACAGTAGCGTGCTGATGTACTGTATATATTGTGTTTTTTAAATGTGTATTTGCAAACGTTTTATTGCAGAATCAAGCACTTATGATAAAATTAATCCTCTACAATAATGACAATACAATTCTGTTGACTGCTTAAATGATACTGTACATCACTGAACTAAATACACTCTGTAACACACACACAAACACACACACACACACACTGATCATCTCTCTCTGTCTCTGTTCTTCTCAATGAAGAACAGAGAGTGTGTTGAGAGTGTGTTGGGCATTTGTGACGCTCCCTCAGTGGAGTATAAGATATCTTAGACCACGATAACAGTTTGATAAACATTCACATAAACCTTGAGTTCTTTCCTTCCTGAAGTGCAGGATGTAAATAAAAACAAGAGATTAAAAAAAATCACGCACGCCAGCCCTGCTTTCATAACACACACACACACACTCTGCCTTCATTGCTCTTCATAGGGCCTGGAGTTCAATCACATGAACATTATATCATGCTTAAACATGCATCATATTAAACTGCTAATGACAGCGAGAGAGAGAGAGAGAGAGAGAGAGAGAGAGAGACAGCAGATAAAACAGAGGGAAATAAACTCTCTGCTAAGGAAAGGATTACAGCCTTGATACTCTTCAGATATTCATTTACTCAGAGGAATTTTAATCTCAGGGGAAACAAACTCGGCGATATCTTGTTTTTTGCCTTCTGTCTCATTTAATGTGTTTCTGTCTTCAGTTTAACTGCAGAACAAACACTGAGTTCACCCAGCAGCACAGAACATCACTGTCAAAAGACTCCAAAGAGCCCAAAGCTCACGCAGGCCTCAGCTCCAGTGAGAAAGCCCACAGAGCTTCACTTCAGTCAGATCTGGATCTGCTGTCCACACCTCCTCATTAAACTGTGACGAGATCAACACAGGTGCACAGGAGAGACTGAGGTGAAGTTCACAAACCTCATCATGCACATTCACACTGCTCTATCTTTCTCTATAGAGAAAGTCTTTTGTGATACTTCATGATACCTCAGTTTAACATCACTACATTTACCCACTCTCTGATCCATACAATAAAACAGTGTTTTACGTACTGTACCTTTAAGACCTCTCTGTGAAAATGACCTGTTCTGATTGGCTAATGTCCATGTACTGGCGTAGTTCACATTTGCATTACATTAAACAGGTGTTGATATGTAAATGAGCAAAACATGAAGTCATCAAGAGCAGCTTAAGTCTTGATTTCCATGACGAGCATGTTTAGAACTAATCTATTGATATATTACTATACATACATATCCATACAGTAACGTTTTTATATCTGCTGAGCTGTTTATCACCAGAAGTCTAACGTTCAACATTACAACATGTGAGAAATATTTATAAGATTTATCGTCATTCACACTAAACAGCACACAACAGATCGGCTGTTTTGGACTCCCAGCTGTGATGTCAGAGTTTTCTGTGGTTGTTTTGTGTGGTTTGGTCTCTGTCTTTCAAACACAAAGCCTGTGGAGTTCCATCCACACACTCAGCATCTGTGAAAAGCTTATATCTGAGAGCCACTTTAACACGCTGTATCATGGCCCAGCTCTGCTCCATCTCCATGTGATGTCATTAGACTCCCAGCATGCATCAGGATGGTTTATTTCTACCAGGCTGCCCACTGTTGTGATCGAACCCATAATGCCTTGCAGTGGAGGATTATATGTACAGAGACACACAATAGCACAGCAGGTGGGGCTCTGAACAGGTAGAGCACAGGTACGGTACAATATATCAAAAATATCTTTAAATAGCTAATTGCTTTAAATGACCAAGCAAAACTATCAGGTTTATTAACGTTTAAGATGCAAAAGCAACTGCTTCAAAATGACGCAAGCTAAATACAGAAGATGGCTGGTGCTTTTCTGTGCAGTTGAAGCGGTTCTGTTTAGTCGGCTAGATATGAAAAAAAATGAAAGGGCATAAATTTTGTGAAGCACAAACATGGAATAAACAGCTTATTGGAAATGTCAGAGCACGATCTCAAACAGAGCGGAGTGTATACATAAATAACCACTAAACGCTCATCTGTCAGGAAAGTAATGAAACATTAGACTAAACAGGCCGGACACCTGAGGCACTAAAGTGTGGTATGATCACACACACACACAAACAAAAACAAACACACACACAAACAAATTCACTTTTTCCAACCTCTGTAGTTGATTTTGCCTTTCCTCAAACTGCACAAGATCCCAGAGAGATTTGGGGTAAAATTCAAGGCTGAGTTCGGTCTGTTCTTTACGTCAGACAGCACAAAACACATCTTATGATATTGGTCATGATCGACAGCGTTGGCTGGGCGGTCGGCCGTGTAACGTTCTGGCAGTGTTACTGACAAGCCAAATTGAAACGGCACCACACGAACCCGCGCGAACCCTTGTGCTAACATTCCTCATGTTTTGCTTGGAAAATAAGAGGGAATTTGGAGCGTCTGAGATCTGTTGTGGCTTAAAGCTTCATTCTTCAGAGCAAACTCAAGATCATTACCGTCAAACGTTAAAGGAGCACTACAGAATAAGATGATTGTTACTTTCAACTGAACGTCTCTTTCTCTCTTTCCATCCTACACACACACACACACACACACATCTTCAGTTGCTGTGCTCCTGCTGGTTCTTTATTAGACAGCCGTCGTAATTTTCTGACACTGTGAAGGCAACTCTGAAGGCATCACACACCCACACACCCACACACACACACACACACACACAGGTGAAGGTCCTGAACAGAACATGATGGTGAATCTGCTCACGAGTAATCCCAGACATCTTACCTGACAGCCCAAATGTAACATTAGTTTGAGCTTTAAAGCTCCACACACGGGTCACCTGATCTCTGGAGATCAATGAACGTCACATCTGTAACTCCAGCTAAAGCTTAGAAAAGCCAGATACTGTCCTCAACACACGCCCTCCTGAAACCTGTGCGAGTTTAAAATCACATTGAAATCAAATCTTATTATTTATGCAATATTACAGTGCGAGTTATTTTTTATTCATGTGCTCTTATTATCTTTAATCAAGATCTGAAACTCTTCCTCTTAAACGACAGATCAGTCTGATGGCTTGGGCGGAGCCAGAACCATTGACCACTCCCTCTCCAACGATCAGTTACAGCGAGCTTTGAAATATCTACTTTTCTAGATCCAATCAATTTCCAGTGGACAAAACAAGCCACGCCCCCCATTTTTGGTTTCACTTTTAATGACATCCGAACACTAAAATCTGTTGCGACATCCGGCTCGACTTTTATGCAGCATGAGGCAAAAAACAAGAGAAAAATCTATGCAGTAGAATCAAAACCAGTTTGATTTTCTCACAATGTTGATAACTGGATAGTGTATTAATAAGTGCATATATGTATGTGTGTGTTACGCGTGCACACAAATCTAATCGTCAGGATGGACTGTTTGCGCTGTCATTTCGCCGTCATACTGTGATTGGATTGTTCAGACAGCGGGGTCAATATCCAATGCATCTACATCGGTTGCTATAGCAACAATGTAAACATCAGCACGATGGCCCAGGGACGTTCTGAGGACATGTGAGACTAGATAACTGTGTGGAAGATGATGATGGAACACTGAACGCGGCGCATGAGAGGATATTTTAGAAGCAGTTTACGCAGTCATGCATACACCCCGTCCAAAATCACTGATGCGTTCCCTTATGCGCTACATGGTGAGCACCACATAGTGTGCGATATGAGGAAAGTGTGAACAAAAACAATTCAGAAACAGAAAACACTTAAACGTACGTCACATCTGCACCACGACCCAAATGATGAAAAACCTTCGTAAAATTTTCATCTGTCGTTCGATTTTGATTATATTAAAGTTAAAATGTACGGAGGAAACATAAGGTGCCTAGATTGCATTTGTAAACACCAGAATTCACATTTTTGCAAAAAAAAAGAAAAAAATTCTAAACATGTAAAACGGTTTGTGTCAGTCTGTAATCATCTCAGTGCTGGAAAGTGAGACCAAACAAATAAATTCTTCAATAAATTCACTGTTCCACAGAGAACAACAGCAGCCCCTCAGCCAACACATAAACAGTTCAGAACCCGCGTGACGTCAGAGCGAATGAGCAGCAGTCAGATTCAGTGCGCTTATGTAACGATGCTAATGGCTCTGATTCCCAACAGCTGGACCGACTCATTCACACGAGATCTTCGCCTGACACCGCAGTGTGTCATCTGAGACGACTGCTCTGCTTGTTCTGTGTGATTTAATTAATGCCAGTTATTTCCTTTTCAAGCCCAAATTCATAATCACTTATGAAATCATCATCTTTCTCAAGTTGTCAAAACAAAACGTCAACTCGAGTTATGAAAACAGAACAATGAACCATGTACATTGTGAACAGTTGTGAAAACGCCACAACACTAATGTGCAAAGTAAACTAATGTGCAAAGTAAAACGTGAATGCGTGTTTTTTAAAAGAGATGCAACAGCTCAAAGTGAGCAGAATAAACATCTACGAATCCACAGAATTGTGTTTATCTTTCATATTATTCAAGTGTTTTTTGTTTTACAGCAGCTGCACAATTTTCACTTGTTTAAAATGTTAAAATAAATTGTCCAGTGCGGTAAGACTAAATATTCTGAATATCTTACACAGTGTTGCTTCTCAGGTAAACTGATGTTTTTTTATAAATCTTCAGCTGTTTTAAGTAAAAACAAGATAAAATACTTTTTACAGGCATGCAAGCCGATGAAGGTTACTGATAGATCTCACTGAAGGATTGTGGGTAGTGTTGTGCTTCACAATTTAGCAATGAAACTTCTACAATTTCCTTTGTAATTAGGTTATAATCACACAGAACACAATCTCTACAGAAGCATATGCTACTGCTAAATGACCTCAGAGCTCGGGTGAGCCTGTCTTGAAAGGTTTATACATTTTTGTTAAAAATCAGTTTCTCTGTGGTATAATGAATGACACTTTTGGAACTGCCTTCTGTTGGACTACCGACAATCTGTGAAAATGGCATGACTCCACAGCACACTTAAAACAGAACGAATGCTCAACCTGACAGTTTAGCATTGAGAGCTTAGTTTAACTATACTTCACACCTACCAAAAATAACGACATTATTCCAGATTATGTTACAATTTTACTCTAAAATCTAATCACTGTGTATCCCTACAATTAATGCAAGACCTGAATGAATAAAACAAGGAAAATAACAGATTTGGATGTACAGAAAACTGAGAGGGTGTAAAGATCAAAAGCAGGTCCGTTGGGTCGCTGTAAATCAACGGTGCTTCTGTAGCATCTAAGAGAGATGAATTTCTGTCAGATGCTCTGTAATGACTCTGAGAAGAGCTACTGAGAATAATGATGTGTCAGCAGTTCTCTCTTTCTTACTGGTTTTCTCACCCTTCTCTCTCTCTCTCTCTCTCTCTCTCTCTCTCTGGATTTGTGATTCAGTTTTGTTGAGTGATGTCATACGCTCGGTCACAGTGTGCTGGACCTCCCCTCACTCCTTTAAACTGCAGGACCTCCCCTCACTCCTTTAAACTGCAGGACCTCCCCTCACTCCTTTAAACTGCAGGACCTCCCCTCACTCCTTTAAACTGCTGGAGAGAAGCTCCACTCGCAGTCAAACACACTTCTCTCCAGAGAGAGAAGGATAAACCATATCAGTGCTGTCATCATGGTACAGGAATTATGGTATGTCTGTACAAATGTATATGTACACGTCTGTCTGTCTGTTTGTCGGTCCAGAGAGACACACTGATACACAGACAGACACATAGACAGGCAGACAGACAGATAGATACAGTTTGGCAGATCACACATTTAGAAGTCATTCTGGACACAGCTGGAAGTGTAATATCAAACCCCAGATCTCAGCCTAATATCCATGAGGAAGCAGATACACACCAGCACATGCACACCCTGATTCTATATCTGTCCCAGCAGGAGATCTGCCCCTGATAACCCTCAGCCACTCAACAGAACCTCCGGTCCACACCTACGACATGAAACCCTCACTCTCAATTCATACAAAATACAAGGGTGTGAAGAGAAAGGGTGTGTGTGTGACAGAGAGAGAGAGAGACAGAGAGATGAATGCCTCTGTAGATTTATGTACATTATTACAAACACAAACTAAACACACTGTGAGATTTAGCACACATCACTGTTAAACAGACAGAGCTGTGATAAACACATTCAAACAAGCACAGTTACTATTGACCTCTCAACAGCGCTGATTTCCTGCAGTATGTTTATGAAAGAGCAGAACAGAAATAGTACAAGACAGAGAAAAAGGTGAGAGAATTTCCAGTTTCATCTCTGATCACACACAGTCGTTGTGAGAGATTACAGTCATGTTGTATTAATGTATCTGTTTCTCGAGAGAGAGAGAGAGAGAGAGAGAGAGAAATGTTTCACGGTGAGCTTTTAGCACATCTAAAAATACATCAATCTCAGGCAACACATATTTCTGTCTTTACGAAATTATAATCCTTTACATATTTGTGGGAATATATCTTGTTCTGTCCCAAAATCAAACCACTTACAACAATAACTGACACTTGATACTGTAAATACACGCCAATTAGATTATTAAAAGCACAAATCTCCTTCAAACATTTTAAGACGCTTTTAGACCCAGTTTCTTTTTCTTTAAAGCTGCAATCTGTAACTTTTGTAACTCTCCTTCACAATCTCTTCATTTTTACAAAACATAATGACAGTTCTCATGACAGCCATAATAAATTAAAAAATGAGCCAAAAAAGCAGCAAACTGGAGTGAAATCACATTACGAAAATCATGAATTGCACAACACTGTTTTCTCAGCTAAATCACCATTCCACAGATAAACACATTCATTCCTTCTGTCTTCAGCTGAGTGAAGGTCTTGCCTTTTCCACAGAATGTTAATGAAAACCAACACAGAGATCAGAACCGCAGTGAGTTTCTCTGTATCTCTGTAGTCTTGAAGTCAGTTTTTCTGGACAAAAGCCGGTACACAGTTCAGTGAGGTTTAACATGCTATTTAAGGACAGGTCAATCTGGAAAACATGATTTGGCTGATGGGTGTGGGGAAACAATGGTTAACAAGTTTCATTGACCGAAAATCCCGCACCACACATCTGTATATCTGTATTTTAAGCATATTTAATAAATATTGAACAAACAAATATGATCTGACTGGCTGTGTGCCTGAAGCACTTATGCTTTAATTGAGGACAAATAGAATGACCTGTCGCTGAAAACATGGCAGGTCAACCCTGGTCAGCACACAGAGTCTGAACACTTCAGAGCCACACCGCTGTTCCTTCCATCTGTCACCAGCAGTGTTTTCACAGTCTGCCCATACTGTACATGTGGGGTTTTATGAGCATTGCTGTACAGGCTAACGGTTTCTCATAAGCACCTTTATGATTGCTATTGCGTCAGAGGTTCCTGTGATGGTTGGGGTAAATTCTCTCTCCTTTTCCCACACTTCCCCACAGCTGCTCTAAGACCAGCCAAACTCAACAAACTTAACTTTAACAGGACGCCCCACTGAGCTCCACTTTTGGGAACAAAATGCTCGTCCAAATCCCCCAGAAGTCTCTTGCTGTACCTTGTTTGATCTGTGTAGCGTCCCAGATCTCCGATCTCTGCGTCTATCCCTCTGTCTTGTGCTCTCTTGGGTTGTGCCTCTCCTCTCGACCCTCCTTCTATCCTGTGGATGCTCGGTCTCTCCAGGGGTTTGAGTTAGGCTGCTGGAGAAGCATCTGGCCAGACACTTTGGTGCGTGCTAAAATTAAAACAGGACTTTACTCTGAGTCCTCCAAGAACTTGTTCTGAGTTCTGTTGCTCTTTATGTTCTGTAAGGGACTCATTATAAAGAAAGCCCACGAGCTGGTCATGATCCAATACACTGAAACTCTTCTCTGAGTCTTATTTATGTCATTATAATGTTGTTTTAACGTTGACAGTCAACTGTCAATCAAATCAGCAATTTTAGAATCATAACTGATTTAAGGATGTTATCCGTCCTGCAGCCCTTTCAGCCACACCCCCTCTCTCAAGAACCCTGTACCTGTACCTGCAAAAGTAACCGACCGAAATACAGGTGGCACCAAATGTTTAATAGTTCTATGTGAGGAACGCAGCTAGTTTTCATTCACAGCTAATTATCTGTTCCACCAGATGCTACACTTGTGTTTAGTTATAAAACTGATGGCGACATTGGTGACATTAATAAAGACTGCCACTGTTATCATGTGTCAAGAAACAGATCATAATGAATTTAAAATGTATTTATTTAAGAGCTACAACAGAAAAACAGACAATCAATGAATAACAGTTTAATCTTTTGGAGTAAATAAATGTAATTTAACTCATAAAGACGTGAAAAGTCAATCTAAAAAAGTCAATGTTGAGCTCAAAATAGAAAGAGAATGAGAGAGAGAGAGAGAGAGAGAGAGAGAGTACAGTTTGTGAAGCTTTTAACATGACTTTAAACATGTGTGTGTATTGAGACTGTCTTTAGTTTTAAATGTTTATCTGTGGTCTGTGTGTACAGGATATCTTGAGCAGATAAAGACAGACTGCAGAAAACTTCAGTCAGGGTAATGAGGTTCAGAGGGGAAGGCATGGGTTACATCATCCTGCAGTCTGAACACATCAATATCTGTGTTTAACTGCAGCGTGAGGTTCTGCTCTTTCATGAATCATCAGAGCTGCTGAAACATGAAATCTGGTTTAGCATTATAACTATTAAAACAAGTTTCCAGACAACCTCCCACCCTCTCAGAGTCAGGGTCAACAAATCCTCAGTTATAAGACAGCGTTCACATCCTACAGAGCACATGTGTGTAAAATGATTTGCTTTTACTGAAAGAATGAACAGTGCAGTTTTAGGTTCTAGGCTACATGCTACGCTAGAACCACTTTGCCGTTGTCATGACACACAGCTGTGCACAAGAAATCAACATATTTGGATGACCCACTCTATCCCCAGCTAACAATTTTAGGTTGTAAGAACATTTCTCTAACGTTCCCATTACGTAACACAATCGTTACAAATGTTCTTTAGAAAGTTCTAGGAACATTCATCACGTCCAGCGTGTTAGGCATCGCATTAACATTATTGCTCGGCTGTAAGATCATCATTCAAACATTTTTAGTCTGTAATGTTTTTAAAACATTCCACTAACTACTTAAGATTAATGTTTTTGATAGATATAATATATAACGCTAAAAGGTTCTACTAGCGTTACTGCAAAAAACATATATTTAAATATTAAAAGAACTTTAAGAGAACGTTCTGAAAACATTGCCTTTTAGCTGGGTCTGCTCAGATTCTGCTGTGTGCAACAAGCAGACACTTTTCTCCCTCTTGAGGCCACATAAACTGATCTGAGGAGCTAAAAGATTAAACAAAACTTAAATGCCAGCATGCTGAATGTAGCGCGTGTGTTTAAATGACCAAACCCACTAACTGGAACACACTTCCTGTACAACAAAGCCCAGAATCTCTGAGTCACTGTATTTATCAATTTATCAGTGCTGCTCCTTAACTCCTCTTTTAAACACACACTGTAGATACTGTACACATATACACAGATATACATGTGAATCACTGTCCCCTGTGTTATACATTCAGATTATAGAACGTATACACACGGATAGCTGCTGTGGGTGAAAATGTCTCTCTCTCTCTCTCTCTCTCCATCAAAGATGTCTTCATCTAAAGGTCACCTTGGCCTGTCACTTCTTCTGTCTCTCGCCCTCACTCTCTCTCTCTCCTCTGGGAGGGCCATGTGCCCTTCACTCCCAGGAAGGCTGAGAAGTGCATTACACTGCATGTATTACAATCACAGTCAGTTATTTGTCATATTTAGTGCCTGATAATTCAACAGACCTGCTGTTATCTGGTTTCAGAGGTATAATATTCAGCGGTGAGTCACATCCTGGGACACGGGCCAGGAACTCTGTCTGTACACACACACCAACAAACCCAAGAGTCTGATCCACCCAAAATAGGACAATTACACTCTAAACAAATGCCTGGTAAGTTACCAACACAGCTAACAAGACCAGCATAAAATATCACTGCCTTCTAATTACCGGGTTGATGCTGGTCTAGCCAAGATGTTCCCTAGCAAAACTGTGTTGACCATTGCTAGGTAAGCTAGTTAAGGAGCTCGGGGTAGACAACACACAGCATCCATAACACACATCTGTACAACAGATAGTTCAGACCATTTAATTTAAAGGGGCAAAACAACACAAGAGTTTATTTAAAAACTAGCACTTTTAAAACCCTGCTTCTCATGTCCTTCTTTCCATCTTTTCCTGCGGTTCCTCTGCTCTGCATGACATCAAACACAGTGTGATGAGCTTCAGACTCCAGAGAGCAGATTACAGATTAATGTACTATAGGCCCTTCACTCTGTGTGTGTGTGTGTGTGTGTGTGCAAATGTCTGTGAATGTATAGGAATGCCCCATTTTTCAATCCCTCGTCATCTTGCTATTGATCAAAGGATAAATGCACAAATTTAGTGAGATGTCTGTGTGTGTGTGTGTGTGTGTGTGTGTGTGCATGACCGCAAACATCTAAAATCAATGTATTCATATCAATACACACAACAAGTCAATAGGACAACACAATAAATATACAACATACAACAAACCTCACTACACCTATGTAATGCAGCATATGATGCTAGTATTTGCCTAGTATTTCTATGAGTATTTGCCTAAAGAAAGTCTGGTTTAGACAGTCTGGTGGCCTCCTTACTGATCTGATGTGTATATGACTTCAAACTGACTAGTTACAGATTCTTTGATCACGGCCAGCTCTCCAGGCACAGCTAGGGGGCGCTATGCATCATCCTCATGCTACAGTATGTGTAATTTGAGATGCTACAGGTTGAACTTTTAATAGCATTTTCCACTTCATTTCATTGCCATTTCATGTAATTGCAGAATGTCAAATACCCCAACCAATCAGATGCTTTCTAACCCTGACTCAACCAATCAGATGCTTTCTAAACCTGACTCAAGCAATCAGATGCTTTCTAACCCTGACTCAAGCAATCAGATGCTTTCTAACCCTGACTCAAGCAATCAGATGCTATATAAACCCTGACTCAAGCAATCAAATGCTTCTTAATGGTGTTCTCTTACATTAAATAGAGTTCAGTCTAAATGACAGCTGTTGTATATATGTAACCCGTACAAAGTAAACCAGGATAGAGGGAGTTTAACTTTGGTAGATTGGTAGAGCAGAAACTAGCAATGCCAAGATCACTGGTTCGAATCCCAGGTAATACACAAGCTAAAACATGTACACCAGGAATGTGGTGTGAGTCAATTTGGATAAACGTATCTGCCAAACGCATTCATGTAAATAAATGTAGCTTGAGTTCCCAAAACGATTTACATAACTGGAAACATTGAGAAACATCTGACAAGCACCATCCAGTTCTAGCGCTAAATCACATTAATGTGCAGCAGAAATGAGGTCAGTTACAGATTATGATGGTTGTTTATTCTCATAAGATCAGGCACTGTCGTGGGGCGTTCCAGTTGTTTGCCATGGGTTGTTCCAGTTGTTTGACCTGGATCACTCCAGTTGTTTGGAGCGATTGCAGGGTGTGTCACATTTTGATTGAACCCCTATCCAGGCCACCAGGGGAATATCATAACTCATTTAGCGTGTGACTGATAGAACACAGCTGCTTTTAAACAAGCTTTTGTGGCATTGTTAAAACATAAACATGAACACACACCAACTCACAAATATGACCAGAGGCCAGAACATGACACTCAAGAGATTTTAGTCAAGTCTCATATGAGTCAGAGAGCGAGAGATGATGCACAATCCAGAAAGTTTAAATCCAGCCTCATAAATCTAAATAAGCCATTTCCTATCAAAAACTGAAAGCATGACCACAGATAAAGTCACTAGAATGACACGAGGAAGCCCATGAAGATTCACACATAAGATCTCTTTAATACCTCAGAGATGTCTCCTCAAGAGAAATCAGAATAACAAACAGACGTGTGCTTAGGTCTCCAGCTTCTCCCAAGACACAGGAATCTCAGGAAACAATAGACGTCAGATTATGGTTTCATCAAGTAACAGAAATATTAAGAATGTTATTTTGAAAGTTCTAAACATTCAAAACATTCAGTTTTTAAGACATTATAGTAACGGTACTGCTTGGATATAACAGCATTATTCAAACTTTTTTAAATTGTGTAATGTTTTTGAAAAGTTCCACTAACAACTTGAGAATAACATTTTGATATATATGATGTATAATGTTCAAAACATTCTACTAACGTAACTGCAGGAACATTTTTGATTCTTTGAGACAACTTTTTCAGATCGTTAGCCAATGTTCTGAGAATGTTTCCTGTTAGCTGGGATTATTTCTCATAAGGAATTTTAGGAGAGATCACTGAGAGTGATAACGCTTCAACTAAACAGAACCAAAAGCTCTTGTAAACTTTGTCTGAGAAATAACATTTTCCTCTATGTGAAACAATGACTTTTTTCCATTTTGGGAAATCTAATCCTTTGAGATGCTTTTTATCAAAAACTGAAGACACTCATGAATCAGATTCATGCAGGTGAGATGAATGCGGAACACTGAACTGCAGCAAGACAGAACAGAAACATTAAAGAGTGTGAAAAACAGGAAAACCAGCCGGATCCATTAAAGTCACAAAAATAAAGAGTTTGCGTTTAGATTTTCAGTCCGGACGGCTTTCATGCAACTTTAATATTCACAAAAACCAAAATCAGATTCCCGCAGTCTCACGCATGAGAGGTTAATTATGTCAGTTCTAGAGCAGGAGAACCAGAGAGCATCTCTGCTAGCAAAAAACAGTATAACTGTGAAACATTTCCTGGAGGAAACTGTCCCTCCTGAAACAATTATGTGTGTGTGTGGGGGACACGGCCCATCTCCACACACGGCCCTCACCAGCACTCTTAACATGTCTGATTGAAGCAATCGTAGTGATGAATCAGACTAATGTGTCTGGACATGAAGTACGTGTTCATGCGGATGATAAGTCCATCACATTAATCTCCAGCAGTAAACGTCTGATTTTCACCTCTATTAATCTTCCAAATGGAGGACACTTTCTAATCATTACGGAATATGAGCTGGGATCAGATTGTGCGCCATGCGCAAAGGATGATGGGTAAAAACTGTGGACAGGCTGCAGTGGTTTAAACAGAACAGTCTTAGGCTGTAGGCATCTTTCACTGAAACAGAGAGGCAGAGGTGCGAGTGTGGCCAAAGATTAAATTCACAGATTCTCAATCTGCCTCGACAACTCACTACACCCCCACCACATCAGAGATCAGCTGAGGTCAGAGGTTAAATCATTTCAACTTACATCGTATTTCTCAAAAATCAGATGTGAAAACTCATGCCCCCATGGGGTAACTGTGAGGGAGAGTCAACTCTACCCCACCCTGACACACACACACACACACACAGCAGCAAAAGACACTTTCAGACCGCAGAAAAATCACAATCCACAAAACATCCACATATGACCTGACTAACAATAACAACAGCTCATGTCTAATATAAGATTTTGCAAGAATATCATGTTTATGTGACACAGAACTATAACAATGCCTGTGCGTGTCTATATATATATATATATACATATAAGTGAAATGTACCCATAACTTTCATCATAACAGTTATCATAACGGTTATACTTTTAATGCTGTATCTGCGCTCTGTACTGTAAATGCAATGACACAAATGTGTAAATGTATATACCATTACACACATATACATATACATATATAATACATCATATATAAGCATTGTACAAGTACAGTACTCGAATTTGTGTCTGTATGTTTTCATCAAAGACAATTTCTGAAATACAGCAAGACCAATAAACCGGTTCACCTACCGGATATTTCGGTTTGCGGGACTCCGTTCAGATTGAAACCCTTGTCGTTATAGAACTGCCGGAGTTCCGAGCATGTCTTGGGTTTACTGTCCCCGAACACCGACCCGGTAAGGGCGCACAGTACCAGCAGCACGAGAAATCCCATCCTGGACTGAATACGAGTGATGTGCAAACCAAATCCAAAAGAAGCGCGTCCTTTCCTACACGGCAACACGCATCCAAACAGCTGATGTGTCTGAAAACCTCCGTTTCCCGGTATGTCGCTCCGCAGACGCACCGGTTCGTTCCCACGCGCAGTTTCTTGTTCAATGACAGCGGCTTGAGTTAAATCGCCAGAGGTCCCGCTTTAAAGGACAGCGCGATCCCACAAGAGAAAAGACAGATAGAAGTTGTTACGCTGAAGGAGGAACGACACGAGCTGGTGTACAGCTCTGGAGCGCACGGTCCGGCGCGCTCAGCGGGTTTGGCTGCTGCGGTGGCGCGGGGAGATGCGTCTGCTGCGCTCGCTGTGGCTCGAATGCGCGCAAGAGCGGCTGGCGAGCGAAGACACCATCTGCAGGGCATCGGGTTCGTCTGCCGCGATCCTCCACAGGATGTTACATCAAGTCAGCCCGCTGGCCAATGAAGAAGCGATTGCATTTCATTTCCCCACAGTCTCGTTAAACTGATAGGATAAAAATCTCCGAGATTTCTGAAGTAATTTGGGGGATTCCTGGTTTTGAATCTGAGTTGTCATTATCCGGGATTCCGGTCTGATCTCAGACTCCAGTTTCAATGTATTGTAATATTTGTACAGAAATTTGGAATTGCCATCATAATTTGGACGCAATCGTAAAAGATGTGGAGTGCATTTTACACATTTCAAACTAGCACACTGCTTAGTGTGCATACTGTTTAGTGCACCGTACAGTACGTATACAGTCAGTTGGGACTGTGTACCCTGTCATCACATTTTCAAACAAATATAAAACTAAATGTACACTTAAAAACGTTTACATGTACATTTTTGTGCGTGCTTTTATCCAAAGCAACTTACAGTACATTTAAAGTATATCATTTATACTTTACATGCCTTTTTTGACCCCATGACCTTTGCACTACTGCAGTGAGCTACAGGAACATTTATTATTAAATATTTCTGATCCAGGTTTGTGCTATGAGGTCTATGTTAATATGAAATAAAACAATATTAATTATATTAACTCTTTAGGTTCTTGTAGGAAATAGGTACAAGAAATTGTAAAAAAAAAAAAAGTTTAAGATTTCAAAATCTTAAAAATTCCTGACCAACATTAGCAAGAACTCATTTATATCTTCAGCACAACATGGACAGGGTTCTGCTAAATATTACACAATATCCAACAGGATTCTAAGAATCCAATAAGATCTTACAGTATAAAATGAAATTTCTTCAGGATTTTTCGTCCAGGGAAATTATCTCTCTTTCTCTCATCCACAAAATGCCTCTGGATAAGTCAGTGGAAGATTATGTTGAATTATTTATGAGGTAAATAACAGGGTTGAAACCAGTCTCTTTATGTCATGTAGTTCATGTAATTTTCTGTCATATTACAGTCTCAGGCTGTCAACCCCTCTGTGGACAGGCCAGATCTTGACATGCTACAAAGATGCAGTAAATTTCTGAACAAGCCGCAGCTCGCCTGCGACTCCATACCACCCCACCCCCCCCCACACACACACCCAGTTGTTTCTTGAGAGCCACAGTGTTTGAGTCATGTCTGAGGTCTGCATTTTGACAAATATGACAGGAAACACTTTCTCACACTGAGAAAAATAAGACCAGCCCTTGGGTCACAAACACACGAGCCGGCAGAATATGAGAAAAGATCATTCCGAGCAAATGTATTGCAGCACAGAGAATAAAGGAGGTGGAATATAAACAGAATCTTGATGGAAAACAGTGGCACTCAAATGACTGAGCAATAACTACATTGAGTTACACAGACATTTGACTTATGTAGGAACTGAACGAAGCTTCAAGGGTCATTTCTGTGAGTCAAAGGTCCACACGGACAGAAGCACGAACCCGGCCTGTTATTCTGAAGTCCAGGTCCTTCGTTCCTCTCCTGAGTTACTAGACCCAGACACACAGATTCTCACGAGTGTCAACCACCTGAATTATAGAATACAAATATGAAGACGTTTCATGGTTCTTGTTCTTGTTTTAAAACCAGCTATAATCTCTGCCCGGGTGTCGGGGTAAACACTACCGGTCAACCGCTGAAGTTCTCAAATGTTTGAACCAACAAACCATTTTTTTAATTGCTATAACTAAAATGTTATTTAAAAAAAATGTTTTTGAAATGGGTGACATACTGAAAAATGAAGAAAAGTATCTAATAAGGGGCCAGCGGCCTGTTTAAAAATCACCTCAGGTGACCCCTCAACAAACTGATCAAATGCAGAGAGAACGTTTAAAGATTCTAACATGTGTAAATATAACCATTGCTTGTCACAGAATAATTACCATATGTCCAGCTGTCATACCAGAGATTTGATCAGTTTGCTACTATGTAAAATGTGAAATATCACATTTAATATCACAGTAAATAAAGAAGTTCACCCAACTTTAAATACTTTTAGTGGCTACAAAGATGCAAAATGTTATGCTGGTACTTTTGGAAACATTCTTAAGTGTGACTCAAACAAGTCAAGATTCTTCATTAAAATAAACTGTCTGAATAAACCGAATCATTAATGTTAGAATGATGTAAAAAATATGAGGCTTCTATTAAGTTCATGAACATGTGAATCTTAATGTGCCTGTGTTACCTCATATAATAATCACAAAACAGAAAAACATGCAGCTGTCTGCGGCACTTTCAGTCTCTGAGGAGATCTGTCGAGCTTTTCTGTGAATGAGAAACAAATTCATCTCCTTAAAACAGGAATGTGAGTGAAACAGCGACACACTGTCCCTCACAGAGCTGAAATTCATGGCACAGTTACCCAGAGGTGGTTCAGATCTGGAGTGTGGGCTGGTCCCGACCCACACACCAGCCTCACATGTGGTTGCCTACTGTGTGTGTGTGTGTGTGTGAATGTGTGTGTGTGTGTGTGAGTGTGTGTGTGTGTGTGTGTGAGTGTGTGTGTGAGTAGGCTTGTTTGGTCAAAACCTCAGGGAACTAAAAGTGCTTTCAGTGGTCTGGGACCTGTGTTCCTGTTAGTGGGGTCACGTGATCAAAGCTCTTTTGGGGAAACTGACTCATGCCTGCCCACTCACATGCCTGGTCATCACAACACACACACACGTTTGTCACGAAAAGACGTGTTCCTGCAGACACAGATCTAAACAACGAGATCTGTGGTTGCTAATGTAGGTTTGTGTCACTCATGGCTGAAGATAAACCTCACGGGACATGTTACTCTCTCTATCAGCACTGTATCAGAGTGACGTGGGGACCAGGCTTGCTCCTGTAACACACACAAACTTCTCCTCATGTTTGCTCCAGACAGACTCATTCTGATTTTATTGGACCTGACCATGAAAGAGCTGTCTGATGAGGACCAGGAGCTGTGTGTGTGTGTGTGTGTGGGGCACTACTGTAGAAGTGAAGGTAACACAATGAGACACAAACGTACGGTTTCATGCCTATGAAATCAATAGATTGATGATGCTGTCTCTCTCAACACACACAGCACTGATTTACCATATTACTGAAGACGTCTCATAGACTTCCATTGTTTTGATACCAGACTATTGAGAATATTTTCTTACAGCCCTACCTCAAAACCAGCCTACCTCACACATACCTGTGGACATTAAGACTTTAATGACAGCTTGATTGATGAACTATTTCACACTTCACATTTCCTCACTTCAGTTATTAAGTTTCACTAGATTTGTGAGGATATTTTCCAAAATGTAAAATAGCAAAATATAGCTAAGCATAGCAAGACTAAGACTAACACAGCTAAAGGTCTGTATAAATCCGTTTCCAGGAATAATATTCATTATGCATTTGTAACAGTACCGTATAGATGGGTGTATATGATCAGTAGTGGATGTCCTGAGGTCAAATACTGACCTCGCATCGCTCTGGTTTCTGACTCCACTCGTTCACACTCTGCAGATGGAAACTGTCCCTGGCTGGAGCTGCAGGTAGTCACTCTAGTTGGGCTACATAACCTCGTTGTACACAAAGAAGTCATCATACAGACTGAAACTGCATTTAAAATACGCATTGTGTATGGAACCGAGCTGCATCTGTTATTAATGTTGTTTTTAATGGCGTCACCCAAACGCTACTGCACATTCACTCATAACCTGTACATACCTTGCACTGGAAAACCACGCTGTATACACATTAGTACCATTGTGCATTTCCTAGCATGAGAAACAAATGCAAACATAGGCTGTGTGTAGAAAACGCAGCAAACTGTTTAATAAATGAATGTTTTTTAAAGTTAAATGTGTTGCACGCTTTCATTATAAATATGCTATATATAATACTGCACAATATGCTAAATGAATACAATAGGCTGCTTTGTATGAGGCGTGCACAGAAGGGTCTTTACTGTTTGGAGGGGTACATCACTGTGAAAACTGTATAAAAAACACTGCCAAGCTCAGTCTGTCTTCTACACGATTAAATAACACAGAATCTGTCAGAGCAGTGGGTGACATATATTGACACCTTTAAACATGTTTATTCCTAAACTGTTAAAACGCCTTTTGTTCATAATCAAAAGAAAGAGCTTGATGGAAAAATCCAGGCAACACGCACTTAAGATAAATCAACCACACACACTGCAGAAACCAGCAAACTATAGGAAAGACTGAGCAAAGGTCTGACGCAAGCTAATGATCTTTATAAAACCATAAACACATTGAAACTGGTGGAATGGTACAAGGACACATGGCAATACTGAAACACAGACACATCAAGACCTTAACATGAAGTCCTACCTGAATTCATGGCACACAATGCAGTCAGAATGGAGGAATGATGACATGGAGCTGGAAAAATCAGTAATTAAATATATTCTTTAGAACTGTAATTTCTCAGTCAATCCACACCCCAGCTAGCAACTTTAGGTTGTTAGAACATTTCCCTAATGTTTCCATTAAGTAATGAAAACATTACAAATGTTATTTTGAATGTTCTAGGAACCTTCAAAACCTCCAATTTGTATACGTTGTATTAACATTATTGCTTGCTTATATGAATATTATTTAAACATTTTTAATTCTGTTCCACTAACTACTTAAGAATGAGGTTTTTGATATGATCTATAATGTTGAAAAGATGTTCTACTGATGTTGAAGCAAGAACATGTTTGATAACTTTCAGAGAACCAGAACAATCCTGAGGTTGATCTTCTGATAGAAGGGCTGATCTCTCTCACTATTGATTGGAGGGTGTCTCTCACCCTGAGGGGCGGTTTGGCTTTTGTGCCTCTGCATTCTTAAACACACTGGANCATACATGTACTGGTACACACATTCCCAAACATGTTTGCATGCACACTCATCCATCCATGCATCTAATGAGCCCTTTATGATTATCTGGCTGTTGTTTTCCCACCCTGTTACCTACCTACTTAACTTAAGGGGCTAACCAACTAACTAAGTCTACAATATATTTTCTACAGACAGTCTCTCAGTTTCATTGGACCACATCATTTTGTGTTGGGAGTTTAGCTCCATTTTATCTGTCAAATAAACATCAGCTCAAGAACGGCAAAGAGAGAAAGAGCGAGAGAATTAGAAAGCAAAACAGAATGAAAGAGAGAGAGAAGCTGTGTTGCTCTCATGAAAGATCTCTTTCTGTGAATTCTCCACAACCCTGTGTACACACTCACCATTCAGTGCCATTAATGGGCTCTTTTGTACTGGGAGAACTGGGAAAAAGTACAAAACTCCACTGACTGGAACCACAGAGCTCAGAACTACTGATATCTGATCCTTTTTGAACTGAAATAATAAGGAGAATTCAGATCTTCAGAGACATCTCCTGGAACAAAGACCTGCAAAAGAATATTGCAAATGGATTCATATTCAGTGAGTAATGTTCAAAAATAGACCCGCACATGCTCTGACAGAGGCCTTGTTCAAGAACCCTTTACTAGCCACGAGAATGAAAGTAGGTTAATTTGTAAAGAGAGTTCTTGATTTCTTTGAGGTTCCCTCGAGATGATTTCATCTGTAAAATAAGAGGAAAGTTCTGAGGAGAAACAGCTCAAGAGATGCTGGAGGGCTTGTAGAGGAGTTCGGAAAGTAGCTCAGAGACTCGTTTCAGTTATCAATCAAATACATTTACATACATTAGATGCTGTTTTTATTTTGATGAGATAAACCGTCAGTTGTCACGCTTACATATTAAACACTTCCTGTGAGATTCTTCCCTCCAGTTTCAGCATTCTCTGTCTGTTCCTGACAATTCTGCTGTATTGACCTGATTTTTTTAGCAAAATCACACATGACCTTGACAGCCAGTAATCACCGTACACTTT
The DNA here is from genome assembly GCA_036877585.1 of Botia kubotai. Classification (NCBI taxonomy): domain Eukaryota; kingdom Metazoa; phylum Chordata; class Actinopteri; order Cypriniformes; family Botiidae; genus Botia; species Botia kubotai. The sequence continues at coordinate 24,035 of JAZGTI010000849.1, read as the reverse complement.
AACTGAATGGAAAGAAACGGTTTGACATTCTGATAATGACATTCTGATAATGACATTCTGATAATGACTCTTTCAGCGTTTAATAGGAGAAAAGTCGTACATCCTTCAGGCAACACGATGAAAGATTTATCAGTTTAAATGATTGTGGATGGTGCCACTCCACAGCGTTTCAGACAACATGTGAGTCTGTTTCAGTAAGGCAAGTTTGTTTGTTTGTTTGCACATCTTCATATTATAATGTATGTGAACCTCAGTCGGGCAATATATAGATTACATGATGTTTGCTGTCTTCATCTCTCTGTCTGTTAATCCCCTCAGAGTCTCCATCAGGTGTTAATGAGACTGGATTGAGCCGAAGATATCTGGGTTCTTCCTGCACATTATTTACCATCCGAATGCCAGTGAATCAGATGAATACAGTCTCTCTCTCTCTCTCTCTCTCACACACACACACACACACACACACACACACACTGTTTCTCATCTGCAGTAGCTCCTCCAAAGCCTCTGTGTGTTTTCATTTAATAAACCTCAGAAAATCTTCACATTCCTGTGGGATTCGCCTTTATTATCTGGATCTGGACACACAGCACATCAGGATCCATGTTTAATTCTGCTGCTCATAAACTCCGATAAGAGTTAATAGATTCAATTCTCCAGCCACAACAGAGAGACAGACAGACAGACAGAGAGAGCGAGAGACAGAAAGACAGAGACAAAAAGAGTGAAATAAATGCTAATGTCTGTGTGCATGTATTATACGATCATCTGTAGATCTTCTGTACTTCAGTTGTGCATTACAAACTTACAAACTCTGGTGAAGACCCACATGAAAATGTTATTGCTCAGATGATCCTCTTAATATTTCACCCAGAAATGAAGGTTCTGTCATCATTTACTCACTCTCAAGTTGTTCCAAACCTGTATGACTTTCCTTCATCAGTGGAAAACAAATCAGATCATTACACAGAATGTTCCAGCTGATCTTCCAGCTGATCTTCCAGCTGATCTTTTCTGTACAATGAATGACGGGAAGTGTGAAAGAGGGCCATGCATTAACCCTAAACATACATAGCTCTCACTCATGCTAACCCATAGAAAGATGAGGAAACTGCTGCTCACATCATCTGGATTTGCATGGGACAAATAAGATTCAAATGTTATATCTGTGGTGCCTTCGTTCGGTACAGTTGTTCAGCCTCTGCACACTGAGCATCTAACTTATTCATTAGTAAAACTGCAAACAAATGTCTGAACTGCAGGAAAACACGTTTGCTTTGCAGTTACGTCCGTGACATGACAGTCTCAATAAACCTCTTCATTACTTCCTCCAGCAGAAGATCCAAACACCGCCTGCATTCTGAATCATAAACATGTATTAGTACATGCAGACAGAAAGCGGTAAGTTACAGTAAAGCTCTCCAGCTCTGAGGTGGCGTCTCACTGCGGTTGTGGAATCCACTTTCACTCCGCAACACTTTATGCTGTGTGACTGCTTCTGATTTGAATTGAAGCACCGTTAACAAAAAGTGAAAAGGGTGAGACAGACGAAGAGAACGAGAGAGTTTCGATGTATCTGCAGGAAGCATGAGTTTGGGTTCACATTTATATTCATATTTCATATTTTTCAGACAGACAAGAGGCAGACAGTATTAGAATAAGAAGAGCATGGCAGACAGATAGGAAGTGTGAGACAGAAACCTTAGAGAGACAGACAGGAAAGAAAGAGGTAGACAGGAAAGTGATAAAAGAAAGCCTGACAGATAAACAGGAGGCGGACTGCATAAACACATAAATTAGCATAAATTAGCATAACAAATAGCAAGGCAGACAGACAGATAGAGAGAGACAGGAACAGAGTAAGACAGAAATCTCAGGAAGACAGACAGGAAAAGAGAAAGAGGCGGGCAGGAATTGAGACAGAAATAGAGTGAATGTAGAGCCACGAACAGTCAGAAAGACAGAGAAGAGGCAGACAGGAATAGAGTGAGAGTGAATGTGAGACAGAGAACAGTCAGAAAGACAGAGAAGAGGCAGACAGGAATAGAGTGAGAGTGAATGTGAGACAGAAAACAGTCAGAAAGACAGAGAAGAGGCAGACAGGAATAGAGTGAGAGTGAATGTGAGACAGACAAGAACAGAGTGAAGGTCTTGTGTTTGGGTTACTTAGCTGACGCTGCTCTGGCGGCATGCAGAGAAAACACTATTTATGGCTCCCAGTTATACAAGCTGACTGCGTGTGTGTGTTGGTATTCCTGTGCTGTCAGTCTTTTGACAGGTAACTCCAGTATACTGTAAGAGACAGACTGTACAAGACAGAAACAGTGACAGATTTCATGGTCAAAATGGTCAATGCAAATGGTGAAAAGTCTTAGAAATAAAGTCTTATAAAGTCTTTTAATAACCTCTTATATAAATAAAGTCTTATATAAATAAAGTCTTATATAAATAGTCTCAATGAACTCTAAATGAATTAAATGATAATGAATGAATTAAAAATGATAAACAGATTCACTGGCTGTCAGTAACTATTAGCATGTTTTGGAGTGGAAAGTCATGTCACCTTTAGTATGTAGTATGTTGATAGTATGTTGATAGTATGTATCAGAACATTCTCTGTTGTACCACTCCAGCATGTTTCTGTAAGGGCTAAATGTAGCTTAATGTGACAAGGGAGCTTTATGGTGGCATGCGCATGTTATGATTGGCAGAGAACTAAAAACCATTCTAACTGTCTCTCCACATTTAAAACGTCACTCCTCACTTTGGGATCGAGTTTAAACACCAATGACATAATGGAGGGAATCTGTGAGATGTGTTGCAGAAATGAGAAAAGCATTCATTCATGTGAACACGCAACATGATGAGTCTGTTGCCCTCACACTTTCCTCCTCATCAAGCTGGAAGGTTTTAGATATGCTAACCCATGCTAAGTTTGGGAAGCACCACAAAGACCCTCCAACACTTTTAACAGCATTACGGTCTTTCCATAGCTAGCAGGAAACATTCTCAGAATGTTGGCTAACCTTGTATAAAAGTTCTCTCAAAGTTATCAAAAGCTGTCCGTACAGTTATGATAGTTATGACTTAAATTATGTATTATATCGGAAACGTTATTATTAAGTTGTTAGTGGTTCTTAAGTTGTTATTCTTAAATTGAAAACATTCTTAAACCCAGCAATAAAGTTGATAAAAATTATGTTTTGTTTGTTCCTAGAACATTTAAAATTACATGTATATTACTTAAAAGAAACGTTAAGGTAGCATTATTACAACCTCAACTTGTTAGCTGGTTCTCTGTCCCTCATTCTGTGCTATTTAAAAGCTGTGTGTTAACTCCAGTAGCTGCTATATTAGCTTTAGCTGTGTGCTAGACTGACCTGTCAGCGTTACTGACTGAAGAGACACAGAAATAACTGCATTCCTACACACAGCCAAAAAGAGAGACAGAGAAAGATTCCACACTGAGTTTCTCATGGAAATGACTGAAATTTAATTGAACGGTTTAAAAAAAATTAAATTTAGGGAAACTTAAAAGGAAACAGCGGGGGACGGATGAATAAACCACAGACCAGGTTTTGCTGTCCATGTGGGGATTAAATTTCTCTAAATGTCCACAGAAATGTAGCAAAGCCTGAGAAAACTTTCTCTGTGGAAAAAAAGGTTCATAAAGGAACAAATTATTAGCTGTTCCAAAACCGAATGAGATGCTGTCCAGCCTACTGTCTACAGCGAGAACTGCCATCCTAACAGAAATGAAATCCAGTTAATAATTCATTTAAAACATCCTTCATTATCTGCTCATTCACGTACCACACAGACACTGATGTTAGCATGTTGATTAGCGACCTGACAATCAAACACATCAAGGAAACAAAACATTTGGTCAAATCAAATGCAGCGTTTGTACTGAAACAATCACTTACTCCAAGAAAACATTGTGCACGGTCAGCAGGTTTGTGAAACGAGCAGAGAATCATTTTTATTAGCCATTTAAACCACTTTTCATATGAGCTGTGTGTATCTGTGTGGAGCTGTATTTTCTTTCAACAGCACCAACCAAACGATGATCAGACAAATGAAACACAGCAAAAAACTGTAATTACAGTCCACTTTACAGCCATCAAAGAAACAACAGTTAAGTGGTGAATTTAAACTAGCATCCAGGGCTACACATTAAGTAGCGGGTGGTCAAATGGTTTGAAGGTATTTCTACGGGTATGTTTTGGGTCGCAATATGTTAGACTTGAGAAACCCAAAAATATCTTGGTGCCCTAATGACACTCAGTCAAAGATGAACTTAACATGACCTTAAAGATTTGTTTCTCACACACTTGTGATACGTAAAGGTATTAATAAAAAGATAAATAAGGACACTTATGTTTTACTGATGTACTGTCCAAATATTAACTGTTGTTATGGTTACCACCTCAGACAAAAGCTACTTTTGCAACATTTGGATGCATCTGATTGACCAAGTGAAAACAACACGCTGACCAAACTGTAAGATAATTTTTAACTAAAATACTTTAAAAACTATGCTGTTGAAGCTGCTTAATAACTGTAATTCATTGCCTTTCGTAGCTTATTGCTTACAATTTAAGTCGCACCCTTGGTTTATCTGTTTTTTTAAGGCTGACTGGTTGTTTTGCATTTGTTTATGAATGCATAAAGATTTGTCCACATGTAAAACATTGCAAAACTAATTTCAGAGAAACTAAAATGTAGCAAATCATGTGCAAACAGGAAAGAGGAATACAAAAAACAGAGTAATATTAAAAAACATGTTTACAGGCTTATTAGACCCTTCTTTGCTTCTGTATCAGCACTAAATTACTGTTTTAATACTGACTCTTACATGTTGACACACAACAGGCAATAGAAACGTTTTCTTGTTGCTAAGAACAGACCGCTAAATAAGCTAATATAGAAAATATTTGGTATTTTATAGCGCTTGCATTGCTTTGTTTTAAGTTCATCATTTATAAAAGAAAAGCATTCTGCATATCTGTAGGGCTTTAAAAAACCCTTATTATGTATTTTCAACTTTTCCTCCATCAAAAAGAAAAACCTGTACCACACATTTCTTTAAACATGAATAAAGTACCTTTAGTGCAATTTCAAATATACTACCATCAAATTCGCCAAACTTTTGACAGGGTAAATACTCAACATTCATCGAGAATATTAAAAACTAGATTTAATAAATGCTTGTTACGTCGAAATTATATTTTACAATCAGGCGATGGACAAATTTGTCTAACATATTAAAGCAGGGGTGTGCAATCCTGCTCCTAAAATCCATTGCAGGTTTTAGCTCCAACCACAATCAAACACACCTGAAGCAGCTCATGACGGCTTGATTAGGGTTGGAGCTAAATTCTGCAGTGGCTCTACTGGAGCAGGACTGGACTCTCCATGTATTAAAGGGATATTTTGAGCCCTTTTAATGCTTTGGAAGTCGTGCAATCAGTAAAACAGTCCATTATAAAAAAAAATTATTCCATTACAATTTACACGTGTTTGTGAATGTGTGCATACAGATGGGACGGATTAGAGTGAGAGCTGCTAAATGTTTGTAATACTTTAACTTAAACATTGGTTGTCCTATAAATTCAGAGCCAGTCCAAACTACAGTATTTACATACTACAATGTGCACATCGTTCATAGTTCTGTTTCATTCAGTAACACTGTGTGTGTGTGTGTGTGTGTGTGTGAATGAGGGACACATTTCTTGCTGAGGGTGCAGACAGCATCTGTTTGTTTTCTGAGCTGTCGTCTGGTCATGAGGGATGTTTCCACAGACGCACTGGTCTCGTCATGCATTCCACAGTCCCAGTGAGACGGAGAAAGTGATGATTATAGTTTATACTGACAGTATGAATCTGCAGAGAGTTTACCAATTAAAGCCCAGACAGCACTGTTAGCCCGTCCGCCCGAGTCGCCCACAAACACGGAGGCCTTGTTAACATAGAGGACGTGAATATTTAGGGCACGTGTTGGTGAATCTCTCGAAAACTGCCAAGAAATGTGTGGGTCATATTCTACCCCCAAATCGAAAGAAACAAGAAACATAATAAAAATATGACAATCATGACATTTGTAAAGCACAACTGTCAATATGGAAACATTCTGATGGGAAAAATGATTTAAAATTAAATTTCTGGGATGGGGATATTCATGTATTTTGTAACCCAATAAGGGCTAATTTCACTAACCTTTCAAATTAGCAAACAGTAAACATAGCACAGTAATAAATCTCGGCTCTCAGTCAGATATGATAACCTGTGATATGATTTGCATGTAAATGTGTTTATTTGTATTGGAAATGTAATATTACAAAAAATACATTTTAAACATCCCAATGAATCAACAAACAAGTTGTATTTTCTTGAATTTATATAGATTTGACAGTGAAATATGACCCGCAATTTACTAACTGTGAGATTCACCTGTGAGTGCATGTGATCCGTGTGTGTGTGTGTGTGTCGGGGGGGTGGGGGCTATGGGGTCTGTCAGAGGAAGGAGCTCTGCAGACACAGACTGAGAATCACGAGGCTGCTGCTGGCCACAGAAAGAGCAGCATGAGATCCAGGTGTGTTCCTGATGAAGGGCGGCTCGTGGACAGGGACCTTAATGGGGGTTTTGGATAAATCTGCTTCCGTGAGAGCTGGAAGAGAGAGAGAGAGAGAGAGAGAGAGAGAAAGAGAGAGAGAGAGAAAGAGAGAGAGGAGTGTTAAAAAGAGCAACTTTAAACAGAGTAACATTCTCTATACACACAATGTTTTATCAGGAAACGTAATGGACAGCCCTCGAAACCACATTATAGCCAATCAGGTAACAATCTGCCAAACAGGGGTGTAATGCAGCATCATCGTCTGTGTGTGTGTGTGTGTGTGTGTGTGTGACAAGACTCTACCTTTAAATCATATTTAAAACCTCCCATTACCCAGAATCCCTCTGCGCTGCTGACTTCAGCACTCCCTTGCCTTATCCTGTCTGGATGAAATGTTTTTTAGTCCCGTAATATCTCTTTCTTACACTCCTGAATCACCTCACACGTCTTCTGTGACCTTTACATTCATCTCTTTCTTCATCATCAGTCTCTGTCTTCCTCTTTTGTATGACCTTGCAGCATGTGTTCCCTTCCTCTCTCTCCATGTCTCAGCTTGTCACTGGATGGAAGTGAATTATGGCCGCTGTGTGTGTCCAGTGTGTCTTAACAGTGGATTAACAGGGATTATGTCGCTGTCATGGCTGTTTTGAAAGGCAGAGTAGACAAGTGAAGGCCATTTTACTTTCTTCTTTTTACAATTTTCTAAGGTCATACTATTCTTTGTGCCTCTGTAATTTGCAAATCATCAAATCAATACCAAATAAACGAAATAAGTAAAGGTGAGCCGTTGGACACTCGTTTGCAGCTTCTCAACATGAAAGCTAACAGCAACACATCACATTCATTTGAACCGCTGTGTCCAGAAAACAGTGCATGCTTCTGTGTAGTAAATCAAATTAAATCATAATTATTTATACTGCAGTGCATTGAAAGAGTTTATAATGTATCGCGTGTCTTTCGGGAGGCAACCGAAGTCTCCGCCCATTTCAATGTGACATCATAATGCTTGAAAGGTGGCCTAATGCTTTTGTTGTTCCTCTGAACAACAGACAATGAACATCCTAGACAACATGAGAACAAGGGTGATTGTTCTGCTGGAGAAAAGTCATGTGTGTTTGAAAGGGGGGGAGATGACACTCTGAGGGCTGTCAGGTTGTTAAGGAGACGACAGGGAGCTATTGTAAGACTCTTATGAATCTCTGCAGTCTTTAAAGTCATTCCATATACTCATAAAAACAGACAACAGCCAGCTAAAAGGCAATGTTCTCTGAACGTTGGCTAACATTCTCTTAAAGTTCTCTCAAAGTTATCAAAAACGTTCTTGCAAAAGTTATGCAAAGGTTTGTAAAATTATGTATTATATATTCTTAAAAACATTATCCTTAAGTTGTTAGTTGAATGTTTTTAAAATGTTACAGAATAAATGTTTGAATAACATTCTTACAACCAAGTAAAAACATTAATCATGTCTAAAAAACTGGATGTTTTGAATGTTCCTAGAACATAAATAATGTGTGCAGATAAATCATTTATAATAAACACTGCAATATTACATAAAAACAGTATTCTGTTTTCAGGGTGACTTTATGCTCTAAGTAGACGTTTGCCAGGAGACGAACAGTCCACTGAATGCATGGGCTGAAAAACAACCATCAGGCTAAAATCTAGTTTGATGTCATTAACGTCCACAGAACTCAGCACCAGCTCAGCCTCTGTCAAAACTCTCTTACATGGTAATGAAGTTATCAGCTCACAATCATTACTCTGAATCACATCAATGATCTCTGAGAGTATAACCACCATCATCCAGAGTGATCACACACTCAGAAATCTCCAGAATATTCTGGAGTTCAGCCGTCATGTTGTTCAGCCGTCACATTGGCAGGGTGTCACACTAAGCATCAAATGCTACGGCTGATTTCTGCTGTGGGAGAGGTTGTTGTGCGCCTGTGAGTGGTATGTTTGTCTCTGTCGAGAGTCACCAGTCGCCAATTATCAGGAAACCCACACAAAACTTCAACACAGCCTCGCTGTGAGAGGTTCAAGATTCAAGACAACATCAACGCTTGCTCGAGTTATATAAAAGCATGTTTGTTAGTGTTGCAAAAGGAACTTGTTTCCAAGTTAACCAGAATTTAAAATAATTACTGACAGTAAACTTATCTTCTGTAGTTTTTATAGGAGACACACTACAAGTTAAAACAAAGTAGACAACATTCATCTTTTGGCAGTAGCTGTCTGGACTGCTGTTTATTGCTCCTGATCCTGCGGCACGTGTATGACTCTTAAAATAAGCACTTGTTTATCTTACGAAGCTCATAAACTGAGGACTAAAATAGCAGCACTGTTTACAATTTCACCAAAACAGACCCAGACTGTCTGCACAAGCGGTTCATACTCTATCAGACTGTCTGCACAAGCGGTTCATACTCTATCAGACTGTCTGCACAAGCGGTTCATACTCTATCAGACTGTCTGCACAACCGGTTCATACTCTATTAGACTGTCTGCACAAGCGGTTCATACTCTATCAGACTGTCTGCACAAGCGGTTCATACTTACGGTTCATCTTATGTGAG
>JAZGTI010000849.1:0-14789 GCA_036877585.1 Botia kubotai | reverse complement strand
CAGACTGTCTGCACAAGCGGTTCATACTCTATCAGACTGTCTGCACAAGCGGTTCATACTCTATCAGACTGTCTGCACAAGCGGTTCATACTCTATCAGACTGTCTGCACAACCGGTTCATACTCTATTAGACTGTCTGCACAAGCGGTTCATACTCTATCAGACTGTCTGCACAAGCGGTTCATACTTACGGTTCATCTTATGTGAGCATGCTAAGCCACATCTGCTGTGCTTGCAGTGGAAAAGCTCTCAAACGTGACTTTTAAAGCGGCATTACAAACGACAAAAGTCGAAACACCTGCCAGCACCTTTTAAAGCAGCTGCGGGCGGCTGCGGTCTGGCCGCTCACACTGGAGTCAGCTCTTCAGTGTCTGGTGCTTTTGTTTTCCACTTCCATCATTTGGTCTGCTGTGTGACCTGTCTGTCCACAGTGACACAAGCTGGCTTCACTTAGGAAAGTCAGCAGAAAAGAATGTCTTAAGATTCTGGCATTTAGCATGTGACCAAAACTGCATGTGCTACAGACTTGGCCAAAGTCAGTCACGTTAAGAGGGTTTAAAGTCACTCGTTTGCAATGGCTAAAAAAATCATTCTTCATTTTCTTTTTGGTTGAAGGTCTTAAAAAGAAGAATGCACTGGTCACAAAACACTCACGCTGGTTCTAACCACTGTGTGTAGAAGCTGGACTGAAGCACTGAACATTATGGAGGTGTCTGCAGATTTAGACTCTGAAGCTTTACTTGTTGACTTGAAGTCTCACTGAAAGTCGATTCAGCAGTGTGGTGCTGTGCTAGCACAGAGAGAGAGACACAGAGAGAGAAAGAAAGAAAGCGAGAGAGAGAAATAGAAAAAGCGAGAGACACACACAGAGAGAGCGTGTGAGGGAGAGAAAGAGAGACACAGAGAAAGAGAGAGAGAGCAAGAAAGAGAGAAAGCGAGAGAGAGAGAGAGAGACAGAGAAAGAGAGAGAAAGAGACACAAAGAGAGAGAGAAAGAGAGAGGGGGGGATTGGTACATCCATGACTCACACTGGGTGGGAAGTAGATGAGTTGCTGATGGGAAAGATGAACAGAACCCATGACCTCACTCACCTCTCATTCTCTCTCTCTCTCTCTCACACACACACACACACACACACACAAAATTTCATGTATGCAAATATACATTGATCTATATTTATCTGTCTCCATGCCTGTGTGTCATTAAAATAATAATTGTAAAAAATTCCAATGTAAAAAATTCTGATCTAATCACCTGCTGAGATACACTAACCCTATTACAGTAATAAACTTCTGCACTTACTGTAGCTGACAGACAGTAGACATTTGTACAGTAGATCATTTTAGCTCTTCTGATTACAATTAATTAACTACATACGTGCCTTTAGACTGTAAAGTCTAACAGACCCTACACGTATGCTGTCATGACAACAGAGCAGGTCCCAAAAGATATTTTAATTAAACAGAACAGAAGTGTATCAACTTCAACCTAAACTATCTTAAACAACCCCTGAGATTTTCTTTAGGAATACAAATCTAGTTTCAACTTCAGCCAATAAATATTTGCCATTGACGTTCTTTTACATTTTTTTATCATCATTGTGTGTGTTATGATCTTATTCCAACAAAGAGCTAAATGTTTAAATCAGCTTTTTGTTGCTTTATCGTGAATTACTTCCTTCTGGCCATCGTTTTTAAAGTTCAAAGTGCTACAGAAAGCTTTTGTACACTACAGAGGCTGCACCGAGTCTGCTCAAGCATTCAGGCGATCAATAGGACAGCCTTTCCTAAAGGACCCCTATTATCTCATGACACGATGGACAGCAGCCGTGAGAGGAGTGCATACAAACACTGACTGTACTCAAACTCATTCAAAAATACCCAACAAACAATGTTCCGCTATTTTAACATTCAGAACCAAGGCTCTTGACTAATCTATAAAACACTACAGGGTTATTTTTCTAATGCAATTTTATGGGAATTTGTAATGTAATTTTTATGGCCAGCAGCTGTGTCATTCTGTCAGTTACCTTAGAAATTTGTTTTGATTTCTTCCTTAGTTTAACAAAATTAAACAAAGCATATTTGCATAATGCAATTACAAAAGTATTGCATATTAATGCTGAATATATACACAACTGTGCCACTGTTTCGAAACTATAATCATAAAAATTAGCTTAGCTTGAGACCAGTGTGAATGAATTGTGTACCAATCTTATTTGTTGTTTTTAAGTTATAACTAAAAAAATAAAAAATAAAACCCAGTTACTCGAGTTTGATTTCTGTGGATACAGGAAGGCACGTAACAACTTTCCCTAAACACTGTTCACATGATAAAAACTAAATCCACAACATTTATCCACCTAGAAAAGTCGTCCCACCTCCAGTGAACTTTACAGCTGAAGGAACAGTATTTACTGAAGAACTTGAGTCCTCGAGCGCATACACAGGCATTCACAGTTCTGCTTTAAACCCTTTGAGTGAGTCTGGACTGGATGAATAAATCTTTAAGAACAATACCAGAAGCCCCAGTAAGATTGTGTTTTCCATCAGTGAGTCTCCTCGCGAGCTATAACGAGCATCTTTCACACTGATCTGTTGATTCTGTTCTCACACCGCAACCACGGCGACCATTTAACAGGAGATTGACCTTCTGTTGCCTGGCAATCTACCTTTAATGAGGGCCCTCCTCCTCGCTCTGATAAAGACCATTTATCAAGAGCATCGTGCATTATAAAGACCAGAGAGAGAGAGAAAGAGAGAGAGAGCGGAGAGACAGAGAGAGTGAGAGAGAAAGAGAGAGAGAGTGAGAGAGAAAGAGAGAGAGAGCGAGAGAGAGAGATGTTGTGTTCATGATGGCTTCTGTATGCAGGCTGTTGACACAGTCATCTCTATAGGGATGCGGTCAGACTCTGACAGAAGATGTAGGAGGACAGAACCACAACCAGAGGTCACAAAAACAACACCCCCACACACTCACATATTAACAAACACACACACACACACACACACACAAGTGGTTGACTTCAGAGCGCTTTGTGATGTTTGGCAGCTCACAGCCCATCCAAACAAACAGGCCGGAGAGCACAGGATATGACCAGAGATGAGATGTGTCAGAAGAACACAAGTCCAAACATGGGTCAAACTAATGGTCTGTGTGTGAACATCTGAGTGTGGTTCAGTGTGATGGTTTGTGTAGGTGCTTCAGGTTATCTCTGCATTTGTGATATTAAGCGGAGCACAGGGAGGCGTCTCATTACATTAGTACATCATAAACAGCCCTTAAAGATCTCCAGTTTAGACAGCAATGATAACAGCTAGAGCGAAAGCGAGTTTCTGAAGAAAATGTGAGTGGTGCCACACTGCACAAAATCCACTGCCACAATGCTAGCATGCTGTGGGCGGTTGCCAGGGCATTGTTATGCAGTTGCTATAGTGGTCTGAGTTATTGCTAAGGTGTTCTGAGTGGTTGCTAAGGCATTGCTAAGATGTTGTGCGTGGGTTATAGGGCATTGTTATGCAGTTGCTTTAATGGCCTGGGTCGTTGCTAAGGTGTTCTGGTGGTTATAATGCAGCTTACTTGACCATTTTAAACAGGACCAATTTATAAGAGTTAACTATAACTATAAGTTATATATAACATTCAATGTAGGTCTTTGAGATTTTTTGCACCCGTTTCATGATTTACCAATCCTAAATCTGGTCATAAAACACAGAGTAAACATGAACACATCTGTGTGTGTATCACAAACCCAGAGCAGATCTTTCACTCACACGCTGCATAAACATTTTTCTTTGTGGGCAAACACTGGAATGCAAATGTTTGCGTTTGGAAACTTGTTTCTGGGTAAACTGTTAGCACACTGCAGGAGAACAGCACTGGGCCACTAATGGGATGGAGTTATTTCAAACATCAAAACAACACTCTCCATCTGTGAGCAACCAGCTTGCGTTGCTCCTCTTTCTTCTCAACACTCACAAAAACACACAGAGACCGGCAGCGTTAGAGTCGGTTCATCTGTTTATGGGGTGAGAGAAAGTCTAAGCAGTTTTTCTCATTGTTTTTTCACTATAATCTTTAGGTTTTGAAAAGATGCTGGCCAGCTGCGGCGCCTGTCTGAAGGGGAACATTCAGAGCTGTGTACAGGATATGGGTAGCTCTCGTCCGCTTTACTAGCTTAAATCCCCATCCCTCAGATTAAGGCCAGGACTCCTGGCCTTTCAACGCACCTACCTTTCAACTGCATGCAAGAAAAACAAACGTTATGGGTTGCAGCTTTAAGTATGAGTTCCAACTAAAACACACCATACAGACTAAACCGGACCGCATGTAAGTGTGAATGAGATTGGAGTGGAGTAGCAGCTGGACTGGATCCGGATCAGAACTGGACCAGAGCCCTTCACATTCTGAGGCAGGATTTAAAAATGCAGAGCACCAGAACCTACGATCCGTCGCATATGTTGTGACATATTCCAGCACTTCTGTCAGAACAGATGATGAGGTTGACGTTTCTGACTCAACAGGAAGTAAACTGACCCTCGAGCGTGTTGGACTACACAGCATCACTTAACATTAAAGATTCAGACTGTCCTATGAAACAACATCCTCACATCAGCGGGTAGTGTGTTCATTAAACAACAGAATGTGCAGCATCACATTCTTCAGTTACTGTTTGTTTAATCGCCTCAGTTTCCAGAATAAACCTTTATTTTGACACAACAAATCAGAGCAGCGAAATTAATTTCCACCAGTTACAATACATATAAAACATTAACCTTGTGACACAACAGATGGGGCAGCTCACCCAAACTAACCTTCACTTAATTTGTTATGCTAACATATTTCCAAAAATTATACATATATAATCTAGTAGTTATAGTGGTGTGTTTGGGAATTTAAACAGGAAGTGTTTTATTATCAAATCATTAGAGAGCAAAAGACATTATAGACTGTGAGCATGTGTGTGACAGAGTGTGTGTGATTTATTAGTGTTTAATAGTGTGTAGATCAGAGGTCTCTCTGGTCATGTCTCTGTGTGTATGTGTGTGTGTGTGTGTGTGTGTGTGGATCAGAGGTCTCTCTGGTCATGTCTCTGTGTGTATGTGTGTGTGTGTGTGTGTGTGTGTGGATCAGAGGTCTCTCTGGTCATATCTCTGTATGTGTGTGTGTGTGTGTGTTTGTGTGTGTGTGTATAACAGAGAGGGATACTGGTCATGTCTGTGTGTGTGTGTGTATGTGTGTGTGTGTAGATCAGAGGTCTCTCTGGTCATGTCTGTGTGTGTGTGTGTGTGTGTGTGTGTGTGTGTGTCAGAGGTCTCTCTGGTCATTAAGCTCGCTGTGGGATCTCATTCACAGTCTGAGTTAATTAAAGATCTGTTTAATTGTACACTTGAGAACATGAATAAGCATTTTCTCCAACATGGACAATAATGATTAAACAAACGCCGCACTGGCTGCACGGACATATTAATACATATTACATTAAGTACAGATAAGAAAAAGAGTCAGGTAGCTTTATAAAACTATTTCTGCAGTGAAGCGTCCCTAATGACACTTAAAACGCTTCTGTCCTGGATGCTGATTGGTCAATCATATTAATAGCATTATAATATTTGCTATAGATCAAAGTTTATTTTTAAAATGCAAATGTTTGAAAAATGGTTAATATTTAAGGCCAGTAAATTTGCCTGACAAATATGGCAACAGTTAGCGTTGGACCTTACATACCACAAAACAACTTATTCGTTTGATCTCTCTGTTCTTGAACTCAACTGTACTGACTAAACTCCCTCTAAACACTCTCCTTGACTGACAGGATGAGCGCAGACGATGTCTCTTGCCTATTCTCCATATCTTACCATCGATCTCTGAGCCCTTTAATGCCACAATCAAGTAAATAAGGTTGTCATAGAAACGTGGCCTTTAGCAGAGTTCATTAGAAGAGTCGGAATGGAGAAAGAGACACGCGTGAGGAGTGGGCTGGTCTATCAGTTAGCTGGCTGTCAATCACGAGCGCACTGTGGGCAGCCGACAGCCGCTCTGAGCTATATCAATATCACGGGCTGCATGATATTGAAAAATATTAAGATTAAAAATCAATATTATACACATAAATCCTCCTTTTAGTACAATTTCCATGCCTCTTCAGTTTCCCCTCCGTTAGCTTGAACAAAGCAGCAAAAGTCCTCCATACTTCAACACACAGTCGCTTAGGCTCTCAAAGTCCTGCTTTTGCCACATTAGCACGGGTTGCTAAGAGACCCTGAAGATTCCAGAATCCTCATGTGCCTCATCCAGCCCCACAGCCATTAAGATAAAGTTCTGGGTTCCCAGCCTCAGTTACCGAGGGAGGGAAATTGGCATGAGAAATGATCACCAGAGCGAGACACTGAAGCAGAAACTTTAAGATGAAAACAAGCCACAATCCATCTTCTTGTCACAGCAGCCAAATAATCAGACCCATAAACAAAAGACACAATAAAGAGTGATCAGCAATAATGAGCTGCCCAAAATGGCCGTCAGCCATCTTTTGGCCCTGAGAAAATAGTGAAACAGTTGAACAGGGAACAGACAGAAGACTTCCCAGCTAACAATTTTAGGTTGTATGAACGTTTCCCCAATGTGTCCATTAAGTAACATGTTTAAAATGTCAAATTTTTAGATGTTGTATTGAGCAAATTGCTTAGGAACGTTATTGAAACATTGTTTAATTCTGTAACATTTTTAAAATGCTCCACTAGCAACTTACGAATAACGTTTCTGATATATGACATAATACCATTACAAAAAGTATTACAGCTACAGTTACTGCAAGAACTTTTTTGATAACTTTGACAGAACTTTTAGAGATCATTAGCCAACGTTCTGAGAATGTTAGCTGGGTGGTGGACTGGGAAGATGTAACAGCACAGACACTTTATCATTCATAGCTTGTTGAGTATGTCTGCTTTTCAGAATCCTGCTCAAGAATAAACAGCTGGCTGAGAAACAACGACAGCGCGATGAAGCTTTCGAGACTACAGTACATGCCGCGCTAAAACAGCTGACTGCTGAATAAAATCCACTGATCACCAACGTTAAGACATCATCACCATGATAAACAAACCGCATCCAGAGGTCATTCAATAACAGCTCAGCTGACGCTGTGTCACAGGCAGTGCCCGTTCTGCTTTGACTGGAGCTTCTCCACAAAGTCCTCTGAAGTTATAAATCAATAATGAGCCTGAAATGAATCTGGCATCCGTTCCTGCGGCACGCAAACAAGAGACGCTTCAACGACCACGGAATACTAAATACAAAGATCGGGAGTGTAAATAAAAATCAATGTGTTCATCTGTCACTCAGTCCAATGGCTGACGGTCCTGGTGAAGTTTCTACTACAATTTGGTACAACCGAACAGGTTTCCATGACGATGTGCTTAACATAACTGACCCAAGTCTGGAATAACATTCTCATCAACCAATCAGGTGAGGATTAGGGGTAGACTTAACATGGGCCTTGACAATTCTCACCAATCTATGATTTCTCTCTGATTTTAAATGTAGATTTAGTTTAGAGCTGCACAACATGCAGGAAAAATGCAACATGCAAAAAGCTGGTTAATTCCATGCAAAAATGCAATAAAATGTCAATTAAACTGAACTGACACATTAACGTAAGGTTTAACTAGATTTAAGACAGAAAATAAGGACATATCTATCATGCATGTCTCCTAGGCAAAGAAAAGATCACATTAACATCTCCAACTGACTTTCCATAAAAACGTTTAACAGCATCAACAGCAATCAGAGAGAAATCTGAAAGACAGACTTCATTAACCATTCACATGCACAAAATGACATTTAGAAGATAAACAAATTATAGCGAGAGCAGAGAATCTGTTTTCTATTTTTAAAGAGCTTCACTCACTCCCACATATAATCTTTCCTCAGTCTGCTTAATGCTTATTTTACATATCAATCTGAAAAACAGATCTTCTGAACAAAAGACTTAACTGGCACAAAACCTCAACCAACAGATTGCTGCTTTGGTGCTGGTTTGGGAGGAGGGTTGCATCTAACTGAATTGGCACGGTTGAGACCCATTTTCCTTCCGCAATGCGACATTTGTGTGTGAAACAAGATATTGAATGAGAAAGAAAAACATTATAACATTTAGGGAAGAAATTGATTGGATTGTGCATCATGAGCATTCCACACTCTTGAAAAGGTGCTTCCCGATGTCATAGAAGAACCATTTTTAACTGCACAGTTCCACAAGAACTTTTAACATCTGTAACAATCCGTTTTTGTCTTACAAAAGGTTCTTTAAAGTGAAAAAGGGTTCTTTAGGATATTAAAAGGTAAAAAGGAGTAGTTCTCTGACTGAATGGTAATTCAGGGAACTAAAAATGGTTCCTCTAATGGTTCTTCTTGTTGTGAAGAACCTTTTAAGAACGTTTATTTTTAGAAATAGAGTGCATGTCATAAAGGAGCCAGACCTGAATGCAGGTTTACAGTGAAGTTCTACTTCTCTGACACACTGCTGGAATGTGGAACATATAAAGAAGCTTTTTGACTGAGGTATGAAGACTGAAGTTCACCCTCAGAGCACGTCAATTTCTTTTTCAAATCTATTATCATTACTTATTACTGCCATGACGTTCACTACAGTAAAACCAGCCTGAATTCAATTACTGTGGAGGCTTTGGAAAAAATGTAACAGCTGTTTGGTCTCGTATGTGATACAGGCCCTCCTTAGCATGAACTTTACAGAATGTGGCGTCCGTGTGCAGCATTAGCCGAAACCAACGATAAAACACAGTTCAGGGCATGACCTGTTGACCCTGCCCATATCAAACAGTGGTGGGGAGCTTCTGTTCTGTCAGCTCCAGCATGAAACATCTGCAAATGAATGAACAACCTCGGGGTCAGAGGTCAAAGTGTTTAATCACACTGTGCCCATAGGGCTGGTGCCACGGCTGCGTGGAACTATGCCTCCATCGATTTAAATGCCTCGTCGTCATGACAACGGCACCACAGGCTAAAGAAACAGGGGTCAGTGAAGAGGCGTGCACTGGCAAATTTATGAAGAATATCAATCTCTTTGAGAAACAAGATTCATGGAACTTAAATGGCAAGAACATGTGATGGAACAGGATATGATGTCATAGAGAGAGGGGGAGGTGGCTACAGTATAATTCTGTGGTCCATCACAGTCTATAAGCAACAGTGTAAAGCTGTGAGACGTTACTGTAATCCAGCTCTTATTCCAAATAAAAAACACTGCCAAAATAAATTTGATATCTCAGCTGTTTCTCCTAGCAATGAGCAATGAGCAATGAGATTAAATGCAGTGATTTTTCTCCTCCAGGTTCTCTTCTTGTTCCTGAGGAAAACTTCCAGTGTAATCTAATATGGACCTCTAGAGTTTTAAACGAGAGATATACGGAGCTTATATCAGAAACATCTGCAAGATCAGAAATCAAAAGTCAAGCTGCCGATGAGAGCTCAAAGACGGGGTGTTTATTTTGTAGCTCCATATTGTTACTGTTTGTCTACAACTGTCTCTATACAATTTGTTTCTTTTTTATGTCTTGTAAAGAATTTTAGGAGACACCTGAAACAAAATTGATACTTAATTAACTAAGAACTCAGTTGGTCCTGAGCGATAAAAGACAAATCTACACAAATATAAGCAAAACAAAACATCACTCCAACAAACTTTTCTGCACTGCACTTCAGCCACGAAATCATCTGAATACATCAGTCATATTATTCCCAAGACCTCCGTCTCAGCCACAGAGATGACTTCTCAAAGGTCAAAGCTCACAAACATCTCCAGAACATCTGCACACCATGATGTCTCTACATAATCTAGCCAAACACCTTCTCCTGGCCTTCAACTCATCCAGAGCACCTATCCAAACATCAGACCCTCAGAACTGTGTGTCTTCTTCCAGGAGACGGCTGGAAAGAAAACAGACAATGTGTTTTTTGGCATATTTTGTTTGGTCAGCAGGTTCTCCTCAGTATTGTGACCAGGTGCTAAAACACAAGATACCTTCAGCATAACCCACATGCTGATGTAGTGATGAGGTAAATAAATACTGAGGTATGTGTAAAATGTGTTATTCTGATTACTGAAGTACAAAGTGTGGAGAGGACATCCAGTTTCTGTTCGCTCCCCACAGTTACATGTTTACTGTTAAACACCCGAGCAAAACTGGGCATGTGCAACCAGAAACAAAGTGTGTGAGAGAGAGAGAGAGAGGAACGGAAAAGACAGAGAAAGAGAGGAGGAAAGAGGGAGAGAGAGAATGAGAGCGAAGTTGGCAATTCATTGCAAAAAACAGATGTAGTAGCTACCAAAAACATTTCCAACACAGCATCCCATTGACCTCCCTCTCCCTCTCTTTCTCTCGCTCGCTCGCTCCCTCTCCCTCTCTCTCTCTCTCTCTCTCTCCCTTTCTCCCTCTCTCTCTCTCTCTCCCTCTCTCTCTCTCTCTCTCTCCCTCTTCAGCTGCTGCTGTTGTTCTGCTCTGATTGGCCCTGTCAGATCTACAGCTGTTTATTCTTACATTATAAACATAATAATTAATCTCATTTTTCATTCTTCAACCTCTCTGGCCTACTTAGGCCTTTTTTGCTGCTGTGCATTTAAGACTATGTTAATGTCCTCTTCAAATAGCAAATAAACAACAGCAAAACACAACTTATGAGAAAGTAAGTTTTAACTGCCCCATCGATAAATATCTGTTATATACTGACAGCTTCACTCAACATCTGTGCTGAAACACTGACGAAATTCAAGGACTTCTCCTGTATGTTACTGTAATGTTACTGTAAGTACATCAAACTGTCAACTTCACATGATCAAGAAAAATAAGACTGATGTAAGACTGAGAGGTTTCATTTCTGCTGTGCTAGCAGCATCGACCGAAATGTGAAAATAATGACTCGTTCAAACAGGTTGTCCAAACACTCCCACAGGTCAGCCAAAGCAGACAGAACCACAAACCAGAGAGAGACAGACAGACAGAGAAAAAGAGAGAGAGAGAGAAGCTTTTAAAGCGAGGCCTCTGCAGAAGCAACATGTGATGGTTTAAATTGACGGTTTTGCTTTAAACTGATGAAGCAACGAGTCATTCTTTCTATCTCTTCTCCTCTCTCTCTCACCTTTGTTCTCTCTGAGCTTGTCCTCTATCCTGGAATGTTTTCAGCGGCTGATAAAGGGACGCCCCTCCCCTTCTGTGCCCCGTGTTCTTGATGTGTGTCACTCTGGGGCAGTAACCACAGATAAGAGGAAATGGGTGCAGGTAAGAAAGATGGCCGCCGCAGGGCCCGGCGGGGTGATTCCAGTGACGAGTGAAGATCAGCTTTCAGAGTGATTAACAAACCGCTACGTGAGCGAGAGATGCGGTGAATGCAGTGAAAAGGGGCACAGAGCCCAGGGTCATGTGACACAAAAGAGTAGAAGATGGGGGCCATTTAGTGTCCGTTTCACCGATGATGGAATGAGATGGTCCACCACAGCACCTGTGAAAGACCTCTGGGTGGTCTTTGTGCTCTTTTCTGCACCTGAGCATCTGGCTGACATAATACAACTGTCTCGAAATCTTCCTTTTGGCATTTCATTTGCCCCAAAACATCCTTTGCCTTTTCAAAAGCTCCCAAATGTGAACTACCAACACTCCAAAGAGGTTACCAGAACACCACAAGGATGAAAATGTTACAGTCTCATTAGACTTGTATGTACCACTAACTTGTAGGTGTCTTAATAACTAGTCTGACCAACTAGCAGTCTATCTTTTCATGTTTAATCTTTTAATGTAACTGAAAGTTATGACCAAATAAGGAAGAACTTGTAGCAGTTTATGGAAACAACCACTGCATAACTAGTCACCAGCTTATGTTCTACTTGCATACTGGAGTGCTGGTGCCCCACAATAACTTAACCAACTCCTTGCAGCTGGTTCACCAGCAAGAAACAGCACTTCCCAGTCATAAACCAGTCATAAAGAAGAATTTCCTGCTCCTGTAGGTGGGATTTTGCATGTGTACTCACGAGGTGTGGGCATGGACCCTCCAGAACCCTCACATCCGTCCTCATCATCACAGTCACCACTGGGCCCTCCACTGCCAGGCTCATCCCAGGACGGCCCCTGACCCACACCCGGCATCACCTCCTGGATCTCCTGTAGAATCAAACACAACCCGTCACTTCAGTATTTATCAGTATTGATGTGTGTAATTAAACAACTAGAAATTCCAGCTGCCTGATAATGTGAAGAATAAGGGCAAGCTGCACCGAACATCTGACATTAGCTGCTGAAAGAAACAAAAGGTCATTTGTTGTTTTAAATAAGCCCTCCGTCTCATTGATTATACGCTGCTGCCCGAACAGGTTTGTCAATGAGCATTTTAGACCCCAAACTACTTTGTAAGAGTTGTAAAAAACAGTTATTTTATAGTAAATAAAACACAATTTTAGAGTAATAATACATAAAACAATGTGATAAAGCCTGCCATGAAGCCTGCTATTTCACTGACATGAAATGAACACAAACCTTTCTAAATATGTTTTGTGAAATAAACAGAGAAAATGTATAAGCTCCTGCGATGTCATTAAATGTTATTTGTTTTCATCTGATATACGTCAGATTCATTCATGTAAAACACTCTTACATAGAGAGACAACATCAGTAACACCATGAGCCTCTGAAATACAGCACAAGACTGAATGCTGCCCAGCAGTACTCAGCAGCACACCTAACTGTAGCTCTGCCGAGGGCTGAAGCGCATGTCCGCTCCACATTTGTGAACACAGAGAATGTGACATTTCTAAATCAAGTTCTGAACACATCCAGCACTGGGCCCGGGCCAGACTCACTTCCACCAACTGGTTAAGTACAGCACAAGCACAAGATATTTAAAACTGTACACACATACCGCTCTACATGTACATCTGATGTACAGTACTGTGAGGTTCACAGCTCCAAAGTCATACTGGGTATCTGGGATTTTTTTGTCATTTATTTAAAGGTTAAATGAGTTAAAACAAAGATATGTTTGGATACAGAACACAGATGAAACGGGTACCATTCATCTCTTCCCATCAAACACAAGCAAAAAACGCCAACCTTGTGTTATACAGAAATCATTTTTTTACAGAAGCACACGAGGGCCGGTGTAACATTCTCAGATTATGCTGGAGTAACAGGATCGACAGGTTTTGAATGATATCTCTTGTGAATTAAATCATTAAAGCGTTCCTCAACTTAACCTGGTTATGCTGGTATTTTAAAATAACTCGTGTCCTCAGATTTTGAGCTCACTGTACAAGCATCACATCCACTGGCGAATCAAAACCTGACATGTCACACGCGACTGCCCCTCTCGTTCAGTGAGGGACTTTCAGCATTATCAGATGAGGCGTTTGATTTGAATCGTTCTCTTCCTGCAGAGAGTAAAATGTCACAACATGCTGCTACTGTAAATACAGTTCGTCAGAAGTCACTTCAGCACAAAAGTGACCACCAGGGAAGAAAATGTCAATGTGAAGTCTGAACTCAGATGACCTTTAACCTTTGAATCAGCACAATCAGGAGTCGGCCGGCCGCGCACGCACGCCGTGACTTTTCACCCCCTGACCAGGGCTTATAAATCATGAGACACGAGGCTATAAATAAATATAGGAGGTTAGCCATGAGGCAGACAGACAGGCAAACAGACAGACAGCTATATATATATATATAAATATATAGCTGGCATTACTGGACAGAAATGACAACAGCACCACACACACACACACGGCTGATCCTTCACTGCTGTGGTTTCTAACTTTGTCCTGACAAACACACACACACAAACATGCTTTTTAAAACAAGCACATGCAGATTGACTTTCACTGGCACTCACTGAACTCTAGCCAGTGTCACAACATTGTTGTGTGTGTGTGTGTGTGTGCATTTGTTTCTTGGTCTGATATGGAAGTGTTGATTTAATATTTTTAGACTGCTTCAGTTTTTGCTGCAGATGATTTTGCAGAGATGATAAAACAAAAGAATTCTGATCATGTTGCAAGAACCACAAAGACATTAAACACCAGAGAAGTATTTCTCGCCACACACACCAGTTGTACATCACAACTTATTCTAATGTAACTTTTTTAAAACTAGTTTTTCTATTCACAAACTCAAATTTACAATTGTTTTCTCCAGATAGTTTACAAACTAAAATATTACTAAAAATATAACAAACTAAATATTTACACAGTTCATTGATCCAAAGAGAAACCAGCCCTCACAGGATCTATTAGGGTTTGGCTGCTTGGCAAGTGTGAAAGGTCTGAAATTTGGCCGATACGAAACTAAGTCACATGAAACACAACATTTTCTTTCCTTTTCGTTTAAAAAAAAAACGTTTCAAAAATAACATGTTTGACATAACATTTAAAAATCCTAACATTACTGCAGAAATGTGTTTTAAACTTTGAGAGAGCTTTCAGAGAAACATTCTGAGAATGTTTCCTGTTGTCGATTGTCTGGTTTACACGTTACTTAAACGTTAATAATCAAATATGTCTGTACATATTTGATTATTAACTTTAACATTAACTAAAACTTAACATACTAAAGCTTAAAACTACTAAAACACCTTCAGTTGACCTGGGTTCACACCCTCACAGGTCCAATGGAATTCACAAGATTAAATTTCTCTCCATATGCCCTGAAGTTTTATTGACTACAAATCCCACGTTGCCAGAGTGACGGATTCCTCTGCAGGAGCAGGTTGAGGTGTGTGTGTGT
>JAZGTI010000848.1:0-53035 GCA_036877585.1 Botia kubotai | reverse complement strand
GAGGGTGTCAATGATGGTCTTCTGCACAACCGTCAAGTCAGCAGTCTTCCCCATGATTCTGAAGCCTACTAAGCCAGACTGAGACAATTTAAAGGAAATTTTAAAGGAAACCTTTGCAGGTGTTTTGCTAAATTAGCTGACTAGATTGGGACACAGGGAGCCTACAATGTTAAACTTTGTCATGATATTCTAATTTTGTGAAATACTGGATTTGGTTTTTTTTAAATCTTTAATTCATAATCATTAAAATTGAAACAAATAAAGGCTTGAAATATTTCACTTTGTGTGTAGTGAACTAATATAACATACAAGTTTCACTTTTTGAAACAAATTATTGAAATAAATGTACTTTCCCTCGATATTCTAATTTTTTGGCACATACCTGTAGTATGTAATAATAAAACAATATTTCTACCAACTATTTCTCTCTATCCACCATTGTGAAGTATTTTTTCCCCCACCAAACTTGCTGTCATGCATTCTGGGATTACCTTTTCCATAAAAGATCCATCTGATGACTTTTTCACAACAACTTTTTTAAAAATGACATTTATGTGGGCTTACTAGGTTTGTGAACAGTGCTACATACACACCTTGGGTGCCTTCGCTGCCTTCAGTTTCCGAACCACCTCCCCTTGTTCAGCAACACGAGTGTAAGGACAAGAAGTAGAACTTGGAGTTCCTGCTGCAGGGGTGGGAGCAGAGTTCTTAACTACTGGAGCTGAAGTGGGCAGGGCCATGCCAGGCTTGTACTCCTGTCCTGTCAGCTGTTTAAACTCAGACTTGAAGGCCAAAAGCTGTTTTACAGCAGAGTCCACCTGGTCTTTAGGGGCTTTATCTGTCTTAAGCTGTCTGACCAGGTCTCCTTGAGCCACAATGCTGGAGAACAGGGCAGAAGCATCTCCTGAACCAGCTGATGCGGGACTGGTTGTTAGAGTTGGTTTGGCTTTGCTGGACGCAGTCTTTAGCAAAAGGAAAAAGAGTACAAATAAAGTTTTCTTAAACACATTAAACATTATAAATATAATAAAAGACAAAGATGGCGGCAGATATTCTGAACAGACAGTATTCCTTACAGGTTTAGCAGATGTCTGGCTCTTGCTCTTGTCCTTGTCCTTGGAACCAGCTGTGGGCATCTCTTTTGTGTGTCCATCTGGGATGTAGAGCAGGACACAGGGACTCTCCTTACAGCTGTTAGGACTAAACAAGGTCAAACAACAAACCACAAATGAGACATGATTAATGGCTATCAAACAAAAATCAACAGTATTATTTAATGCCCAAAACATTCTCTAGGTAGGTATGTAAATACAGACTTTTCAACCTATGCAAGGTCCACGCCTTGCTACCTTTCAAAATGTTTGAGACGACAATTCAAAAACTTTCTTCTATGGTTAGTCTTCTTGTCCAGGCCAGTTACAGTCATGTCAGAGCATTTTTGTATCACACATATATTTTTATATTGACTTAACTTCCTCCGAAAGAATATTTAAGTCAGTATGTTTACAGCAAATACCTGAACCCTGAATACCTATCGTTAGAGCAAATCAAGAACACATCACGTATATTCAACTACTCCTGTCTCTGTACTTGCATGAAGTATGTTTCTGGTAAAAAGCTTTATCTTTACAGTAGATTTGTAAAAATGAATTATAAATGTAACCTGATTGGCTCATATGGTTGATCACAGATATAGAATCCCCGCCTCTGCAGCTGTATAATGTCACCTTTCTTCAAGTCCTTCAGGCCAGGGTCACCCAGCATCTTCTCCTCTATCTAGAAAGTATAGTAGAATAGTTAGTTAAATAGTTAGACACAGGGCAAAAAGAGCTGTCTGCCTGTACCACATCTACTTAATTTATCTACATGGTTGAATATACACAAGCAGCCCACTACAATGCAAGTAAATTACTTGCATATGTGAACAATTTTCACACTAAGTGACTTGTTTTGCACCTATTTTTGTGATAGCACATACACACACAACATCTAATCATGACGCACCTTGCTGTTCTTGTTGATGTAATCTTTGAAATCATCATCCTTGCCAAGGACTGGTTTGGTAATGAGGTGCTGGTAGTTCACGCATACAGTGGGCACGAGGGGGGCACGGGCAGTATCAGCTATCCAGGTGATCTTAGTGGTCTTCTTATAATCTGTGTTCTCCAGGTTTAGACGGGCCCCCAGAGAAGAAATCACCCCACTGCTGTCCCTGCAGACACAAAGTCAAAAAAAAAGCTTTAGTACTGCAATAATGCAAAACAGTTAAAGCATGTAAACAGAAGGTTGCTGGTTTATTCCCATCAGAGAAATAAGCTATGCGGCATCTCTTCTGGTTGCACCAGAGAGATGCAAACCATGTCCATTTGACTTTGTGTGAGGAACAGACAACAATTGAATTCATAACACCTGCTTTAGCTGTTCTTTGGCACATTCATGTGAGATGTTTTGTTTGGCAAATCTGATTGATCTGGTTTCTCAACTACCTCAGACCTCAAAATCTGTGTACCCTGCAGTTAATATATGATATTGTGGAATTTTATTAGTGAATATCTAATATTTAAAGCTGCAATCTGTAACTTTTGCCTCTCTATCGCCATCTCTGTTTGAAACAAAAAAGTTGCTTGGAGTTATTTTCTTATTGTGGGTGACAAGTTTAAATTCTAGACTGCTGTAAGAACAAGCTTACGAGTGACCAGCACAGTGCCCAGAATTTCTTCCAGAATTTCTTGTGACAAATAAGTCAAGTTTGAAATTACATGAGGGAGAGAAAATTCTTAGTTTACATTTTTGAGTAAACTATTCTTTAAGCACTGTTCTCATCTGTGCCTCTAACATGTTTTACAAATGGTTTTACCTGTGTATTTTGGTGATGATAAGGTTTCCCCAGTTGATGAAGGTGACCATCTCGCCCTCTGTAAATGTTTCAGCATCTGCGCCCTCGATAAAGACCTTTGGCCCGTACCACACCTGCTTCAATCCCACATCAGCATTCTAAAAAGTACAGAAGCTTTGACTAAAAATGTTTTTATTTGAGAAGGCCCAGTTAAACAAAGCCTGGGTGGAAGGACAAAACTACAGAGAAGCAAACATATGTCAATTAACCACAAACAGGACTACTTGGAATTTACTGTGAAATTCTCCCCTGATAATAATGTCTCTGTCAAACAAATGTTATATGTATGCAGCATTTATTACCTTGGGATGTTTGGCAATCTCTTTCATCTCCTCCTTGGCTTCGGAAATGAAGACAGGAACAACCTGCAAGCTTAGAAGGGCGGTGTATCTGGGGGCTACTGGGTCAATGACCTAAACAACAAGAGAAAAAGCCATTTAATGGCTGTTATTGTCAGAATGTCAGAAATTGACATCAGAAAAAGCAAGACAAAACCAAACCATTAAGGCATCATTGTTCACCCATCCTTCTGCATGTACCAAAACAGCAACTTAAATAGAAAAGAAATAACAGAGGGAAGAAGAATGTGACAGGATGGAAAGAGAAGGAGAGGTATGAAAGTGTGAAATGAAGAGCAGGAGAAGCCAAACACTATACTGTGTACTGAACAGACTGTAACACGAGGCTCTACAACCGGGATACCTGCCAAATACATGTGCAGTTTTTAGTTAGTAGGTTTACACTGGGGCAGAAGGGACCAGCTGACCCAATTGTTTGGGTCAAAATCTTTTAAATGTGTCCCTGGGTAATTCTAATGCATTGTCATTTTCTGTGAAGTCTGCCAGAAGCTGTATGACAGGGAGGAAATGATTTACAATGTAAACACAGACTGCACTGAGTCACAAAGATATGTGCCATAAATGAACTAAAATATCTGAAATGGCTCATTCCAAAGTGCAGTACAAACCACAAAATCTGAAAAAGTTCTATCATCATTTACTCACCGTTGTGAACACAAAAGATGTTTTGCAAAATGTCCAAGCAGTTTTTTTCAATACAAAGTGTATTGTGGTTCACTTTATTAATGTGTGACATAAGTGTAAATTAAGTGCACTTTTTAATCACAAAAGCACCATAAAACCATGCACACCAACTTAATTTTCATTTTACAGCCTTAGAAGACTAGGAATAAAGCATATGAGCTGCTTTTATGGGGCTTGTCTGGTCATTTTGTTTTAGTTTAAGCACTTCACGTTCCTAAACAGTTTACTTTAGTTGTATGGAAGAACAACCTGGACATTCTGCAAAAATGTCTTTGTTGCACAGAAAAAAGTTTTTATTTATTAAAACCTCATATTTAGAATAAACTGTCTACCAGACAGGACTAGTCTGTGTTTGTGTGAAAGAGGTTAGGGAATAGAAAGCGAGAGGAAAAGAGACAATGCAGGGGAGACTTTAGGGGAAAAAAACAACAGGAAGGAGGAAGAGGAGTAGGAATACCTTTTTACAGCTAACTGGCAGCTTGTAAACAGAAGAGTTAGATGCACTTTAATGCAGAGAAGGGGACAGACAGCTCAGAGGTCATAGACGCACAGAACGGGTAGTGCTTCAGTGTGCATATTACAATTAGTCATAGTAGAGGGTCACGCATGACCCATATTACTGCTCCTATGCCAATGTAAGAACCAACCACATTAGAGGCAATGACACCTTGGTGAAGTAAATTCAAAGCCTCAAATATAATAGCCAAAATTGTCTGATGACTTTATAGTCCCTGGCTATAAAACAACAACAACATTCCTGCTCTTAAAGAAAAGAGTGACAAGATATGATGGTGTCAAAAAATTAAGAGAATGAATGACACAAAACCAGGCAAAGAGAAGATGGCTAATGAAGCTTGCAGCTAACAAACAGTATTACAGAGCTGAAGACATGCCTGATGCAGAAAATTAGGTGCGGATGACCAATGTAAGACTGTAAATTACAAACATATTTCCAGCTGTTGAAAGATGGCTGTTAATATGGGGAACCATAAATGCCAAAATGGACCAGGTGTAAAGCAGTAGCTGAGAAAGTAGATGCATGATAAAAACGTTCATTTCCAACACAACCAGAGACAGATGCAGAGGTGAGTTAGTGGGTGATTGGGGAGTAGCAGTGGTGGGTGTGGGATACACTAAAGGAAAGTGCCACATTTGTGAAATAAGATCTTTTTAGGAGCTTCAGAGATTGATGTGTGGAGCCTATAAGATTAACTTTATGATTAAAGTTTCGGTTTAAAGGAATGTTGCTGGGGTGTGAAAAGGCATTAGCGAGCTGATCTATTTATGATGCTTTAACTACAAAATGGGATCAGAAGGACCCGCTGGAGCTCAGGTGCAACCATGGTGGACCATGGGCATGGTTGGAATATTTACCTTCTTGTTGAATGACCAGATCTTGTCCCACTCCATGTTGACCACAGATCTTGAACCTCCCTGTAACAAAGAATAAAATTAACAGAAAGAAATGGATGAGAATGAAAATGTAAACATCACTCATAGATAATATATGTGCATTTTAATTGCAATTATAATACAGGTACCTGTGCAGCAATGAACTGTTTAAGCCCCTCAACAGTCATTCCTCTACGCAAAACACCTCTGACTGTGGGGAAACGAGGGTCATCCCTGCAGAAAGTAATGTATAGGAGAAGGGAGAAAGTTATCAGATCCATTAACAATGCAGTCACACATTCATGAAACTCAACACAGTTGTGAAACTCACCATCCATCCACATAGCCCTGGTTGACAAACCAGGTAAGTTTTCTCTTGGAGAGCACAGTGTTGTTAAGATTGAGTCTGGCGTACTCCCAGATGTAGGGTTTACGCAAATCTAAGGCATCTATCACCCAGTAGAACTGCTCGTCTCTGTCGTGGTACTCGGTAGTACGCAGGGCATGCGTCACTCCCTCAACGCTGTCCACAATGGGGCATGCAAAATCATATGTGGGGTACACTCTGGGAAAGAGGAGTGAAAAGACATTTAAACAGGGTATATTCTTCAAGTTGGAGAAATATATTTTTGGTACTAAGGTTTAAAAATCTGCTTTCAAAGGGGTCTTTTAAATGTAACTAATTTTAAATGTAACCAGAAATTATCTTACTTATATATAAATGTACATTTTACTGCTTATTAGCTAAACTAGGTATTCTGTTTGGTAAAGAAAATTTAATTATCCATTTATTAAATTATATAAAATGAACAATGTTCAGAATTATGTAGTTTTATTACAGTTAAGAGCTGTGAGTGTTTGTGTTCTTACTTGTAGGTGTCGCCTGTGCGAGGATGTGGAGCATTCTTGCAACGGAACAGTGTGGGGTCACGCATGCAGCCGTTGTTGGAGTTCATGTCAATCTTTGCTCTCATGCAGCAGGTTTGCCCATACTCCGTGCCCTTCTTCATCTCCTCCCACATCTGCATGTTCTTCTCCACAGCTGCAACAAAACCAAGAACATGTTTAGTGCAACATCTAGAACCAATGCGCTGCAATAAATTATGTTTTGAAATAAGGATGCAACAGTGCCATAACAGTGTAAGTAAATGCCAGTAATGTGCACTCACAGTTGCTGCGGTTACGAGACTCGGCCCTTTGTTCTCTCTCTTGTTTCATGACATCTGGAGGCGTGTCATCAATGTAGGCCTTTCCCTCCTGCAGAAGTTTCTCTCCAAATCGCAAGATTGCGGGAAAGTGGTCGCTTGTGTAGGTGAACTGGTCTGGTTCGATCTGTAACATTTTTACATCCTCCAGGATTACCTGCATGAGAAAAGCAACCAGTTACCTTAGCAGCTTGAGATTGACTGAATCGTGGCTTAGCCATTAGTGAATGTGCAGACATGTTGAACCTGGGTGCTTATGCAGGTAATAACGAAGACGGAGAGGGTTTTTTACTTGTAAACAGCCTGTAAACAACCCACCAGTAACCATCTAGCGATGTTCTAGCAACCAGCCAGAACACACTAGATTCACAGTTAGCAGAAATAAATTTTTCAAGAGTCATAATTAAGTGCTAATTATGTTGAAATATGTAGGGAAAAGGGTGTACCTTCTCAAAGTCCTCCTTCTCCTTCTCAGGATTGGTATCATCAAAACGCATAATCAGCTTGCCCTTGAAAGTGACCTGGTAGTGCTGGTTGAGCAGAGCTGCCTTGGCGTGGCCGATGTGCAGGTATCTGAGGAGATCATGGTGAACATTTTGTGGATCTCTCACTTATCAATATGAGACTTAATTGTGGGCACTATTTGTTTTTCCACTCTGTTAATTGTGTATTAACACTACTTACCCACTAGCCTCTGGGGGAAAGCGCACCACAACTTTGCCCATCTCGGCCCCAGGGAGCTCCACAAACTTTCCCAAATCCTGTTTCTTATCCTTTTCCACAGGCTATAAACATACGGTACTGAGATTTTAAAATAAAGTAATTTTCCAGCTTTGTCCCATAAACCATTAAGGGTGAAACTCTAAAGTGAAAGAATGTATATTTTTGTTTACTCTGAAAAAAAAATATATAAATATTTTGTTTGTGGTAACACAAAATAACTTGTTTCAAACCCAGAACAATCAAATTACCCTACAATAGTCTGTCAGGAGGCAGCACTTAACACATGGGTGCTATACTCACAGCGGCTTTGCTGGCGGTGATCTTGCTGGCCCATTTACTGCCTACAGAACTGAATGGCACCTGAGAACTCAGGAAAGAAAACCAGCGGCACAGATGCGGGTAGGAGTCTGACTTGATCTGTGTCTCGCCATTGCCTAAGGGTCAAAGACACATTTGAGTATTGGGAATTATTGCTAAATGATAAAGGAACATTCAGTTACATATTAATGTTCTTCTTCAGTGTCACTTTCTACTTGAATTTATGAATGTAATGGTCTAATAGCCAACCGACTGACCTTTGAGAGCAGCCCAGATGGAGAGATCAGCCAGGGTCAGACTGTGACCTACCAGGAAGGTTCGCAGTTCCAGAGCTTTATTCAGGTCAACCAGAGCAAGAGACAGATCTGACTGGCCACAGAGACGACGAGC
Source organism: Botia kubotai (assembly GCA_036877585.1). Classification (NCBI taxonomy): domain Eukaryota; kingdom Metazoa; phylum Chordata; class Actinopteri; order Cypriniformes; family Botiidae; genus Botia; species Botia kubotai. The sequence continues at coordinate 45,068 of JAZGTI010000848.1, read as the reverse complement.
ACTGAACTCCAGCCAATGATCAACCTGCAAGAAAGAGAGGCAGTATTAGCATCTGCAAAAAAAACAAAACATTTTTGTTGGTCAACCACCAACTGTTATCCAATAAAATTATGGATGTAGTGCATGACTCCCAAATCTAACCTCAGTCTGCTCCATCATATTAGAACCATACAGTCCCAATGCTGGAGCCACTCGAGCGAGATAACGCGTGATGGAGTTCACGTCGCTGAATTGCACCTGACTGAAGACAGAGAAACACAGAATTTATTTTGAAATGAGATAAATTAAAATAAAAAATTATGTAGAACATATACAAATATTTTCTACTGAAATGTTTACAGTTATTTTACTACATAATGCAAACGATGAACTGGCCATTTACTCACTCTGACACATGAAGTGTGGTGTCTTTACCCTCCTTCACAGAAAGATTGACACTGCCCTTCACATGTTCTGCAGCCAATAGCGCCCCTACAGGTAGAGAAATAAACGTCTATTTAAATCTAATAGTTACATGCAAAACAGTGCCAAACAAAAGAGGGCAAACAGTGGGATGGGAACACCAAACCTAAAATTACATTTTGTAGTTTATTGTTTCTAAGTCCTTTGTGTTCAATGCCATGCTAGCACTAAACAGATGTAAAGATTACAAATCTATAGAAGTTTATAAAAATGCAATTTATTTAATAAAATATATAAAATCCCAAAGTGAATTTGGTCTGATTTTGTTACATAAAAAACCTATTTGTATGTCTGGAGTAGCCTATGCAATAAAAAAGTACAAGTATTAAGGTATAAATGATTTGTTGTATTGAATCTTTGCACACAGATGTAATGCTTATAGACTGGCATGCATGAATATGCATGTTTGTACAGTATTTACTACTGCTTTGGCTTAGGAAATTCTATATTGTCCCAATAAAGAAAAAGTATTAAAGAAACACCCGTTACAAAAAGCAACTCATTCTTTATTCCTGGATAGAAAAATGGGTGGAGGCATTTGACAGCATGCATATCCAACAAGCTCAACCTCTAATTAAATATTAGCAAGTGTGTTTTCATATTACAATATGCAAACTGGCCAAACAAGACTTATGTGCAAATTTAAATATGTGGTTTGTCTACCTCAGTACCTCTGATGAAAACAATGTACAAACGTTATCATATGCAAGTACAACATTCTAAAATTCATTTTAATTAAACGTAAAGATTTTATGCTCAATAATTACACAAGACAGCTAAAATCACCTCGTGCACACGAAAATTTAAGCTAACGTTTACATCAAAGAGAATTGCATAGAGCTGCTGCACATAATGTCTTTGACTGACAGGCGTTTGGACACACTGCTCTTTCAAGCGGCTTGCATCAGCCGGTGACACTACACCCGCAGCGCAGGACAGCGCTCTTTACTTCATTGCACTCACAGTATATCATTCAGCTACTAATTGCCAGATGTTGGATTTTATACAGCATAACCAGAACTCTGTTCTGTATGTGACGGTGAACCGTTATACTTGTATATAATAATAATAATAATGACACCATATTATACTATTATATTTTGATGTTATTTATAAAAACAACATCAATCGTACACTGCTTTAAATACCTTTGAGTTAAATTTTGAATAAAATAGCGTAGCAAAGCAAAAAGATATAAATAAATAGTAAAAAAAAAACAGGGCAGACAGATAATTGCAGGCTATGCCACGATGGCACGAGGATATTGTGCGTGTCAATGCATTTAGCCTGTACTCGCGCCGGTTGCACACGTTTTCCGAAAGGCAATCTAGCATGCACTGAATGTAAAATATCGCAGTTGAACTCCTCACCTAAAGGTGGGTTGCTGCTGTTGATAATCAGGTTTAGTGCCATGTCGTTCAACCAGTCTGCTCGTAATGATACCGTCACACTTTCAGCATCGAGCTACTTCTCAAGCCACAAGCTGCTGAGCTCCGCCTGTTCTTGTGTGCAGCACTGAAAACCATCGTATATCACCCTACCCTAAATAAAAGTTCCGCTTTTTTTCCGACTCTTTTTTTTTCGCAAGAGTCGATAATAATAATAATAATTAATATGTATATAATAATAATAATTAAAAAATGTATAAACAATTGTAAACTGTCCTAGAATCTGTAGAATCTAGAATTCTTCCCTAAATAATTCTAAAATATAAATAATATAAATAATTCTAATGTATAAGTTGAACTTTCTTTTCCTGTATTTAATATTTTCTTTTATTTCATTGTTTATTCCTTATAATGCTTAATTCTTTATAGTTAAACCTTAAAGTTGTTATGAACTATGCTTGTTCACACTGAAGTCTATGCTGAATCAAACAAACTTGTTGCAACAGTTTGATAAACTGCAGTATGTTTACACTTTGGATTTTGCAGTCAGATGTGAAAGTTCTTGAAAATATGAGTGCTGACCTACTTTCTCAACGACATCTCAATTTGGTATGCAAAACAGAAACGATGAAAGGCCTTTAATTACACTTCTGAACACAGAGATATAATATGCTCAAGAAGCATCCCGCAGGTATTTTTATAATAAACGACACTTTGTTTTGGAATTCAAAAGCTAAAATATATTCCATAATTTGTCTTTTGATATAGTGTTACTAAATTCAACATTGAAAGTAAATATTTATTGGTAGGTCTAAATTGGTTTAATACATGCAAAACTCCTGACTGCAGTAGGCCAAATACGATGCACTATTCGTTCAGCTAAAATACGTACTGACCAGCTATGATGTATGGTTTAGAGACAGTGGCGCTGAGGAAGAGACAGGTGGCAGAGCTGGAAGTAACAGAACTGAAGATTTTGAGGTTTTCTTTGGGAATGACGAGGTTGGACAAGATTAGGAACGAGTTCATCAGGGGGGCGGCTCATGTTAGATGTTTTGGGGAAAAAGTCAGGAAAGCCAGATTAAGGTGGTTTGGACATGTACAGAGAAGGGATAGTGAATATATTGGTAGGAGGATGTTAGAAATGAAGCTACCAGGCAGAAGGCAAAGAGGAAGACCAAAGAGGAGGTATATGGATGTGATAAACGAGGACATGAAGTTAGTGGGTGTGAGTGAAGAGGATGTAGATAATAGGGTTAGGTGGAGACAGATGATTCACTGTGGCGACCCCTAAAAGGGAACAGCCGAAAGGAGAAGAAGGTTCAGCTTCACTTTAATTTAAATGAAGGGCGACTCCAGCGGCACCAACCGGAATATGTTGTCAACTTTTGCCCACACTTCCCACCCCTTCTATTACGCCCCGACCAGAGAACAGCAAGATGTGTCAGAATGATGTTCGGCCAATGGTAAAAGGATGTATCTTCTTATTTTGTAATATGTCTGTAATTGTAATAAAAACTATTATTTATTTATGTATTATTTTATTGTCATAAAAGACATTTATAATGGCATTATATAAATTATACACATTATGCAAAATAAATTGTAAAAGAAATTATTAAAAAAAAGTGTTTTCATGTTACCCAGTTCTTAACATCTGTGACAAAACAAATAGCTAATTTCTAGGATTTGTTTCTATCCATTTTTTAGCAATGCAGAAGTAAGCTACACATTTTGTGTGTCTCTATAAATCAAATGTGTGATAAAGGCATCCAAAATGGTGTTGCAAAACACTGAAATGGACTCACCTTTTGTCATTTAAACCCAAAATCAGTCTTGAGAAATAAAACTGCTTGATATTCTGAAATCACATGTGTTATTGCTTTGGTTGTAATCATTTTAAGCTATAAAATATATCTTTGTACTAGAAACTGTCAGAACTAGAAGTTTTAAAATAATTCTAAAAATGAAATGAAGTAATAAAAAATTCAGAAATACATACACGTAAAAAAAGGAACGTGGCCGTACCCTCTCTAAAGACCAAAAATAAAAAGATCAAAGGGATAATTTTTTATGTCTTATTCATAAATTATGATCCAAATAACAAATAAATTTCTGTGTTGTTTGTCTAAAAACAATATATCTGAAAACTTTTTAGTTCAGTTTTTGATACTTTTGTTGTTTTTATTGTTGTTATATTTTTGTGTAATCCTCCATTGACTTTGTCTTAAAAGTAATGAAGACATAATGTATAACCCCAAACCCAGTTTCTGTTTAGATGGTTGACAGAGTACAGTATGAAATGATACTGATCTTCATAGCTATGCAGCTAATACCAGCTACATCATTTGTTTTCTTCGACAGTCATTAATCTACCTGACAGTGCAATAACTCCATGGTCCAGCTCTCATACTCCTCCTGTGGAGGTTCCATTGTGACAGACTTTGGTGAAGATTTATGTGGATTTATGTGGAAGATATTCGGTGAAGATGTAGCTTGTCGTTTTCCCATGTGTTTGTTAAGGATTGCAGATTAATGAAATAAAGACATAAAGCACTCTTCGTGTGAGTGGGCAAAGCAGTATTACATCGATGGAAGCATCTCTCCTACGCTGTACTTCATTAGTGCTCATACATGCTCCGCTTCCATCTTCAAAGCCCTAACAGGTTCAGAAGCACATTAGCATTCACTCCTAATGAGACTCTGGCAGTGAGATGCTGCATCAAATTTATCTTTTCAAAAAGCAGAGACATAAAACCCAATAATGCCTGATGCCACGGCAGGTACATCGCAGACTGATGAAATATGGAGATGTGACTTGTTTGCTCAGTGAGGTCTGCAGTTGTGGCTGACATTTTCACACATAAAGCTGGCGTAAGCTTATTAATCTTCAGGACTATTCCATATGTGAAATCACAGAAGCGTTGGAGAGGAAAAAAATCCCCTCTGAATTACGTTAGGTGGTTATGTAATGGATATGAAGCTAATAGCTTCAAGACAGCGTCTAAAGACAGGAAAAAGGTGTGGGAGTTTCTTTCTTTATTCTTTGCCTTTTCTTGTTAAGCCCATTGCAAACGTGACAATATCTTTATTAGACCTCATATCAAGTATGTAATTACCAGAGAAATGAAGAGCCCTGAGAAAGATCAATCTTGGGCCCATAATTGTCTTGTCAGCTCATTCTTATGGGAGGTCTGTGTGAGAAGAGAGAGAAATTGCTTTGTCAGCTACACTTTGCCATTTTCTTATCTGGGAATAATCAAGTCACTCCAAGACATGAATGCCCTTGTTCACTTTTATATTTTATAGAAAGACAGCACGAGGTTTCAGGTTGTGCTGAAATGTAGACATACCCAAATATGACCAGCAGATGGTGGTATGTGACTTTTGAACATTGTTATGCTTGGTTGATCTTAAATATGATCTTATATCCTCTTCTGTGTTCCTCAGAAGTAAAAAAACATACAGGTTTAGAATGACATGATGATAGAAAATGTTAATTTTGGGGTGAATTATCCCTTTAATGGTATCTTTTCCACGCTGCAGGAGAAAAGAGAAGAATCGCGAGGAACCCAATGGCTACATGTGCAAAAACAGTAAAACACTACCATGAACTTTTGCATAAAAAGGAGACTATTTCACACCTGAAAACATTTGTTGAAAATGTTTAAGTGCTTTTTCAATGTCCCGCCAACAAAGTGAGAAGCATATTTAACAAGTATTAGTTCTGTTCGACCGTTAGCTAACTGTTCTTGTGGAACACCTTAAGTAACATGGCTACTTATTGTTGGTCACTAGAATTACCAAGGTAACTTGGTTGTGAAAGGCCAAGTTCGTGAATGTTTAGGTAATTTAATTACAATTGACCTACAGTAGCACGCAGCTGCCAACTCTTGCGTCACAGAAGTAAATGCTTGTATTGCTTGTATTGCATAGCTTTGCAATACAAAAAACTACCACCATAACCGTAATGTTTTATTAGTCCAATCTCATTCTGATTGTGGCTAATTATGACCTTTAGGACAGTAACTAACCTTGTCCATTTTGAAGCATGTTAAAATAGACTTTTGTTATATAATCTTTAATCTGGCTGGGAAACTAGATTTAAAACTAAATTTGTTCTGACAGTGTTAGAGAGTCACATTGAGATTTCTTCATGTGTAGGACACAGTTGCCTACAGCAGGGTTTAACAAAATTGCATCCCCAGCACTGGCCTGGATTTTTAAAATGTCTTTACCAAGGCAGCCAGTTAAGATCTCTCCTTTTTATGGTACAGCAAGAGAACTCTCTCCTGTTTTACCTGCTTTTTAACTAAAATTTTAAATAAAGATATTATATCACAGTAGTCCTATGTAGTATGAAGTCTTGTTATTTCTTACCTGGGTTGAGGTGCAACAAATAGACAACAGATACACACTTCCCTTTGCCATAATTCTGATTCAATAATCTGTACTCTTAAAAAACATCTCTACATTTCTCACCAATTTCTTCTAAAATTAAATTATCTGGGCTATGCTAGTGTCACATATGCCACCCCTAATAAATTCTCTCATCTGTCACCAGAGGTCACCCTCTGTTGAGTATTAAATCCTGGACTACATTTCCCAGAATCCATCTACCTCGACTGATTACATACACACCTGTATAATTGAAGGGTTACCAAGTCTGCACCTGTGACTGTGCCATTGAACTCGTGGGGTACCACCCCTCCATGAGAAAGAACTATTCCATTATCAGAACTAGAAGCATGAATACCATGGCAATGAAAATGTACATTGATGAAGAGTTAGTCAAGGGTTTCCTTCAATCATCTGCATCTCTGACTTCGACAGGCTTCTTCTTCGTTGGTAAGATGGCGGTTTGTGTCTCTGCATTGATTATTGTGGTCTCAATAATATAACGATCAAGTTCAGATACATTGCATATCATTATATTTAGCAGAATTAGAACAATTAGGGGCAGTCGTGGCTTAATGGTTGGAGAGATGGACTAACCCAAAGGTTGCAGGTTCGATTCCCAAAGGTTGCAGGTTCGATTCCCAATGCTGGTAGGAAACAACTGAGGGGCCCTATCAGCAAGGCACCTTTCCCCCAGTTGCTCTCCTAGCACTGCAGTGATAGCTGCCCACTTCTTCAGATGTGTATTAAAGGTTTGCAGTGTGTGTGTTCACTACTCATTGGATGGGTTAAATGCAGAGGTCACGTTTCAAGTATGGGTTACCATACTTGACAAATACGTCACATTCAATTTCACCTTTAATTAAGAACAAATATTACACCAGACTCGACCACCATTGCCCCAGCCCAAGCTTCTGGCAGATTTTTAGGCTGCTGAACATCTCTTACTTCATGTTTTTTGGTTTTATGGTTTACCATAAGTTATTGTTTCTGACAGGGGTCCCCAGGTTACGTCCCAGGTTTGGTCGGCATTCTTTATTCAGCTTGATGTAAGCCTCACTTTAAGGTATCGCCCACAAATGGCCAAACTGAATGCTTAAACCAAGAAGTCATTCAATTTTTAGAATGTATTGCCAACAAAATCAATCTGACTGGAGTCGCTTCCTTCTATGGGATTTCACCCTCCTCTATTTTCATTGTCAGGTGAACCCTCTGATGTACTGGCTGTTGACGACTGGATCCGCTTGAGTGAGGCAGTATGGTATCAAGCACACCTCCATCTTCAACATGCAGTTAATAGACAAAAGAGACAAACAGATCATCACTGTCTATCTCTTGCTGCTGTCTATCTGTTTATTTTGACCCACGCTTGCCTTTACTCTGATTTTGTCTCAGTTTAGTAAACCGCACATGCATCTTAACCTAAGCATGTATAAGTCATTGTTACAGCTAGCTACAATAATTTTACAGCACTATACTTTTACTCTTACTATATGTCAACTAATTCCATTCATTTGTATTTCCATTTCTTTGATTAGAAACACCTTTTTTATTTTAAAATAACTGAAAAGCACATGGACTCTCTTTAGCTATGAAAGAGCAAACTCAAATCTTTCCTTTGGGTAACAACAAATTAAAGCCTATTCATACAAAGTACGAGGATTCATTAAGAACAAGACTTTGAAAAGAAACAACCGAGCCCTATTGACTTATTCACACCAGCCATGAACATACTCCTGTACGACAACATAAAAAACTTGATGAACTCACTACATTACAGTGCCATGTGTCATTCAAACTCTTCAAACACTCAGAAATCACTGATATTCTAAATTCAGATCCCTTGACTGCAATAAGCATCTGCAATATGTTACTAACATTAGCCCAGACAAAACATTTCTCAACCCTGCCAACTTTTCCACGACCTGTATATGCAGGATAGATCTGTGTCGCTTTGTCTGTCTCTGTTCTGACTGTGAAAAATACAATGCAATTAAGTCTCACTCTTAGTATTGATCTAAATCCTCTCACGACTCTTTAGATATTGTGGTGGATAATGTCTCAAGTATTTCAGGTTTATGGAATCTGTATTTGTCTGTGATGTTCAGACAAGGTATCCATAAATATAAACAACTCTCCAGAGTCTAATTTTTAAAAGGTCTGAGATGTTGCATTGCCGTAAAACTCAGTAAACGACTTGGCTGTTGACATGTGTAATTCTAACATTAATGGGGTTAGGGTGTATATTTCTCCACCAGGATAGTAGCAGATATGCAGCCGTGTGTTTAGTGACTCGGCAGCCATAATTTGCCATTTTCTTTTTCTCCTGTCATACTTTTCATCAAGCTTCAAAACCAAATACTAGAGTCAATTTGACCAGCTATTGGTTTTGAAAGTAACAGCATTTGCACCTCAAAATTTAATCAGAGATATTTTCTCTTTACACAGATATCACAAATTTAATAAGATTTTTGCCTTATCAAAATTCTGGCATTACGTTATCATTTACAACCCCTAAACATCTATAGGACCATAACTTAAACTATATATTAGAGCTAAAGGGAAATGGTGTAATTTGTGTATCACTATGGAATTGCAGTCTGTTTGTTTGAGTGGCTGGACATAAAATTGGCTAAACTAATAGCGAGAATGTGGGGTGGGACTATCCATCTGGTCCACCAACAGCAGATGGAGTGTTGAAACTAGTTTGGAAACAATCATAATGATATTGGTGTGGCTGTAATGCCATTACAATCGAAGAGGCAAACAGCTAGTAACAATAGAAAAATAAAGCAGCCTCTGTATTTAATACATGTGTGATATGCAAATTATGCATATAACAAACTGGATTTTATGCAACTGATATTGCTAATAATCAGCCTAAAATCAATTATCTGTATTCATTCTTGATACAATTGTCAATATTTACAATATTACACATGGTTTCTGTGCAGATGCTGTTCAGTAAATTAAAAACACGAGAGATATGCAAGGAAATTATACCTTATCTACAACCTATTCAGGCAGATGCTTTTAATCCAATGAAAATGACAGTATGCTGATTGCAAGGACAGCTTTCTTAGAGTAACCTGAGGTTAAGTGAGCTCTGAAGGGCGCAGTGATGATATAAAAGGATTGTGACCTCATTAACTTCAGTCCCTGGTTCACACCAATTTAGGACTGAACTTCTAACCTTTTCATTAAAGCCCAAAGCCCAGAACAGTTAGCACTGCCATCATTAGGCTGCTGTCACTCTTTAAGGTAGCTCTTTTCTTTTCAAAGCATAAACCCATCAGCAGTCGACACTGTTTGAACTAATTCATTTTATTCAGCATGCAGGTTTAACAGAGTCAGATTTTTACTTTAAATAGGTCCTATTATGCCTTTTCTCAAAGTTTTGATTGTTTTTGGGATTAACTAAAATAGATGTTCATGCTTGTTTAAAAAAATGCATTGTTACACCACTGTCTCCATTCTCATAAAAGTAGGCTGTTGAGTTTCTGGTTGTATTGAAGCCCCTCCTTCAGAATTCCGCAATAGGCTTAGATTGGTTTTTCAGAAATGTCACAGAGTTGACATGGAGGTGTGGAGTTTATTCAAACTCTGGACATCATGACATCACAAAACCACGAAGAAGAGCACTGTAGTTCCTTTTTATTGTAGTCCTTAAAAACAGAATAACTCCCTTTGCTGTGAACTTTGAGTGTTGTAATTTTGCAGATATTGTTTATGCTCAAACAGCAACATTACACACTAACTAAAGTTGAAAAGGTGAACACGCATAATAGAACCCCTTTACACTTGATATCATCAGTGTAAAGTATGGTCCACTTTGCAGCTTTCTCTGGCTAAGAACTGCCCTCTCAGTCCGTAAAACAACCTACCAGTTTTTTATGTGTCCTTTATGGGAAGGTCAATTTTAAATTCACTGGCTATGTGTATGAATGTGTGTCCTAAAATCTAGTTTACTTGTGCTTTAAACTCTGAATAACTTTCAAAGTGTTGATTCCACTAGCCTTGCAAACAAAGCTCAGTCACAATGATTGCCAATTACTGATGTATGCGAGAAACAAAAGATGTGACAATTAACACCTTGACATGTTCATCTTCAAACTACATGAAGCAACAGCAGTCAGAGTTCATGCTAAAACTGCAGGTGCATCAGTCGCAAAAAACACATGAAGTAATTAAAGCACTGACAATGAACAAACTGTTTCTGCTAATAGGGATGCTGGTTGGAGGTCGAGACCTACTGACATAAATAGACACACCTTACAGGGTAGTTGTTATATTGCATAGAAGCAGATTTTCAAATTGTTTTTAAATTGTTTTAAAAGTGTTAAACCAGCTTCTCTGTGATGAGTGTTCTTGTAGCTCAACTGGTAGACTGTGGAACTGCCATTGTCAAGGTCAAGGAATTTGTTTCCCAGGGAATGCACATACTGATGTATAAAATGTATAGCTTAAATGTACTGTTGCTTTGTTTAAATGTGTCTGCCAAACGCATACGTTTAATGTAAATATCTCAACAAATACTGTTGAAAAAACCTATAGCATATTGTCAGCTTTATTCAGCTGGGGAATTTGTGACAGGGCTACACTATTCAGAAATTGCTTATCTTCAAGGCCATAATCACATAGTCTAATCTGGTTTGATGTGTCATCCTTTTTACATACCATAAAGGGTTTATGTTTAAGGAATACCTTCACTTCAGATACGTGACCAACTGCTAAACATGGCATGTGCAGCCATATCATAAGAGTAATTTGGTCTGATGGCTGCTCTCCATTAAAGATAAACACACAAGGAATATGTTTTGCTGAAACACGAGTTATGGTGCAAACAATGCTCACTTATGAGTCTTCCATGAATGAATATACATTCCCTTTGAAGAAAGGTCAAATATCAAATTAAATGTTTTAATAACTATGACTCTGTATAAGATAATCAAGAAAATATGTGATGGTGGTCAAAAACACACTTTCTGCACCTCTCACAATAAGCCCTGGAACATAATTGGGGTTCAGCTCTTTTGTCTAAAAGGAATGACTAACCCCAAAATGAAACTTGCGTAATCTCATTTATGCATGCATGCTCAAGAAGAGCATACACATTCTAACATGATGATGTGAGAATGAAGCAATATTTTTCATTTTTGGGTGAACTATCCCTTTAAATTTCTGTTCTGCTGTCAACAGCGGTGTTAAAACCCTCTCATGATAATCTCTCATGATGATGAGATTATTTGTTCCAATAGGATGCTTGGCTCTCCTGTATAAAGTCCTTTTACCTATACTTAAGTCTCCTGAGTGCTCTATCCTGGATCAATCTTTTGTAATACGCCGTGCTTTTTTGCCCTGGCTAAATGAAATAGATGGTTTTACTGACATTTACTGACCACCATTCCAGCTCAGTCCTGATAATCAGTTATCACATCCCTCAGAAATCATGTCAAAGAGGTAAACATATATTCTTTATGTGTATATATATATATATATATATATATATATAAAACAATTAAAGGTAAGAGGTAGGTAGAGAGAGTGTCCATATGGATATTTTCTCCTTAGTTTTTTTTTCACATTTTTACAGTTGATTTATGATGTAGTCATTAGAATCTTTTAATTACCCTGCATAATGAAACAACTCTCATTTCTCTCCTGGGGTTAACAACATGTCTGACTGTGCCTCAGAAACAGTCTGGGATCTATATCAGTCCATCACAACCCATGCATAAAAATACATGCCAGCTGTATAAGGTACTTGACATATATTGATTTTTACTGTATTTCGATATGTCTTGCAAAATCATTTTAACACTGCAGCACTTTTAAGTTACGCAAAAATATTTTTTTTCAGTTCTGTCAGTAAAACATCTATTCGTACATCTATCATCACGTTTGGCTACTAGAAGAAGAGGAAACTTTTGTGCTGATGGCAGCAGAGGTGAGCATTTGGCAGCCAGGGCTGGAGAGGGAAGAGAAGCATAGAAGCCACTCGGTAAAAAGTACCTGCAAGGATACAATTCATTTTCAATAAAACTGATGGGTGGAACTTAGCGCAAGTGCAATTTCATGAAACTCATGAAATTTGTCCCATTGCTGACTTAGAAAATGTTGCTTTTGCCTTTGTCAGGATACTTCTTAAATAAGTTGGCTTGAAGATTAATATTTTGTCACTTGGATTAGATACATCTTTTGAACCAGCAACGTCTTCACTTCCTTGACTAATTAACTAACACCCCGCCACTTCTGTTTCTTTTATTTAAAAAACAAAATCGCCTTTGTTGCCTTCTTATACTGTGTTGAAATACCTGAGACCTGTCTATAGCACTTATTCATTGTTGCCTCTTATTGTTGAAATTGCTTCCTTGTCCTCATTTGTAAGTCGCTTTGGATAAAAGCGTCAGCTAAATGACTAAATGTAAATGCAATGGCAGACCCTAAATCCATTGCATAAGAAAGTAGTTCCACACACAAGAGGGTTTTTTGGGACTCTTTGGTTTTTCTGTACTCATTGACATCATTTGCAATGCCCATTGAACTGTTGAATAAAAGAAATAACACAAGCAAGAGTGCACTACCGCCATATATCAGCATGATTGTGATTGGCTCTGGCTTCATGTTTACAGTCAAATCACATCTGTGCTAATGCAGCCATTAAATTGCTTTTGACAACCAGCCCACAAGTCCACCAGCCAACTAGGATAAGTCCAAGTGCTATATGCCTGTGATAGAAGTATCCAGAGGCACCTCTATGCTCTAGCACTTCATTTCACATGTCTCCTATTGCATTAATACAGCGAGTCACCCAAGAAAACTCTGTAATGACAGCATTACCCAAAAATGTTTTGTATTGCAACATTCTTAAGAGTCGCATTTAGGTCCACATTTCTTTGAATTGCATATACTCTGTTTTCATTCTGTCATTTCTCACGGTTGATTCAGTCTTCAACGCTTAGCTTCTGGTTGAAATAAAGGTGCGTTCCCCTGTGTAGCAAGCCACAACACAGAAAGATCAAAGCAGTGTCTCCAGTGCTCATATACAGAGGCGTTGAGGAGTGGAGGCTGAGCATTGGGCTGGAACACATTTATCACAAAGGACAACCGTTAGCCTGACTGTTTTATGCTTAAGAAATGCTACCAACACTAAAGCAGAGGTGTAATATCCTCCCTGTAATGTATTCATCTTGTTTAAATGAAAGAAAGAGAGTTGGGATAGGAAACAATTCGTTCTAAAAACCACCCTGTGTGAGTTTATTAGAAAAAGAAAATTACCTTTAAATTGCACCTTTAAAGCATAATAATGAACTATTCTTGTGACAAAAACATGCTTGACATTGCACAGGTGGCCATTTTCTATGTAATCCGACTAATAAGCAGATGTTCAAATGGTAGAAAGGTTACAATTATCCTAAATCAGCGTAAACAATTATGTGTCATTTGCGTGACAATCAAAAGAAGTAGAGACAAACATTCCCCAGCAAGAGAAGGTCAGTTTTAGTAAATGGCAGGGGAAGATTTCTGGATGAGTGTCGTGAGAGGAAAAGCACATGGCAGGGATAGCAAACAGCTCCGTCACAGTGGGGTTTCTCTCTGGATACATGCCTGCAGGGATGGTTGAGCTTTTAATATCACGTTGGCTGAGGAAGCGTGTCCTTCCCCCAGAGACCATCTAAAAGCTCTGTCTAAAAATCAAGGAAGACTGAGCAGATGATTCAGATGGAGTGAGTGTGACTGAATGTGTTTGTGTGTGATTGGAAGAGATGATGTGGGTACTGTGTCAAATGCAAAAAAATCAACAATTTTAGTCCTTGGCAAAGCACAGTAAAATGATATACGTGGTAAAATAGAACAACTTTATTTGGACAACTATAAAAAACACAAATGTACAGTAATTGCGGTACATAACAAAATAGCAAACCATCTGGCCCAAAGGTAACTTTTATGTATGAAATCAGTTCATACAGGTGCCCTAACACAGTTACTACTGTACTACTGTGCTATCTTTAAAAACAGTGTCACTTGCTTTAATATTTTATCTAATGCAATGATATTCATACATTTTTAAAGTCTTAAATGTTCACGTTACTTTTGGGCCACTATATCTAATAGATAATATAATGCAACTGCAATGGGGCACAACTGCAATTTGCACCAACCTCTGTTTTTTTTTACAGGCAGTGAAATCAGCATGTGTTAGACTGACATTCTAAATCTCAAACTTCAGGAAACAGGCCATGGTTTATTTTGCATGAAAAGCAAAGAGATTAGTGTCAGGAGGAACTTTCTTCACTCTCATGATTGGACAGCTTTGCATATTTCCCAGTCACCCCTTTAGGGTCAGATCCATATGACCAACTGAACCCAATCCAATCCATGCCAATCTGGCATCTCACATCCACATTCCATGTACGTTTGTTAAGGGTTTTTCTTTATCCTTCCTGCACATTTGGAGATGGTCCATTCTCAAAGAGCCCTTCATCTCTCAGAGCCTGTAGACTTGAGAAGTAAAGAGCTTAATCTCGCCGGCCACTCTCGTCGTCCATGAGAATGCTGAAGCAGAAGTGCGTGTACCAAAATGGCAGGCGTGTCATTGTAGGAATTGGCTCTGATCAACGAGCTGCACCATAACATCCAGGATCCCATGCAAAATCCCTTAACCCATCCCTGTCACAACTTTGAGTTATTTAAGAAGACTTCCTCCCTGTTTCTTTTTATATTCTCTAACTCATGCTGCTCATCAAAGGAGTGAGTTCCTTACCATGTGGGCAGAAGCTTAAGCCCCAGATGTTTTTAGCCCCCACTGTTTTAATCACCTTGTGTTTTTCATGTCTGGCTATTTATATCACTAATACATTCATGCAGAGCTGGAGTTCTGCTCTGCAATTCAGACAGCCTTGCAAGTCGTGTTTTTGACTATAGGGCTTAACGTCTGGCACATACTGTCATGTGTTTCGACAAAGGAAAGTTCAATTTTTCACGCCTACAGCATCTCTGACTGTGGTCCATCCAGATCCTCAAAATACTGAATAACTCAAAAAACAAATAGGAGTATACAGTTATGTCTGAGCAATTCACAAATTTTAGGACACAAACTGAGCCATGTGTTTTTGCAAATGTGTTTTGTCATGTGATGACTTTGAAAACTTTGGCAAATCCAGAAAGTTATATTTTTTCAGAAGCTCTCATTGTTATAGTTCCCCATAAGAGTTGTCTCTCTTAGAAAAAGTTGAGTTTA
The DNA here is from genome assembly GCA_036877585.1 of Botia kubotai. NCBI lineage: Eukaryota > Metazoa > Chordata > Actinopteri > Cypriniformes > Botiidae > Botia > Botia kubotai. The sequence goes on along the minus strand of JAZGTI010000848.1, from coordinate 29,579 downwards.
AATGGAGAGCAAATTGAAACCTTGGCTTATATTTGGCTTATCTATCACTTCTCATCATTTTTAAAGGCTATAAATTGCTATTAAATGTATGCAATAAAATGCATAAATAGCGCTTTTGCACAATATTGTTACATGTAGCTGCATCATTATCTTTTTTTAAAATGAGCCCAGGTTTTATTTCTGTAAGCCATGTTAAGCACACATGCGTCTCCTGTGGGAGCTCTTCTGCGCTGTACTAATTTGATTATGTGACTAGATGACCACATCTAAAAACAATACTGTGTAACGCGCAACATAATTAATATTCTACTGTAGCACTTTACTCTTGTGCCCCTTATCTGGAAATGCAGTGCCTCAGAAACTGTATTCAGATCCACAACCAATTCCTCCACCAATTATTCTTAAACCAATAATTCTAAAGTATTTACTTTAAAGCACTCATCCACAATCTATAATCTGCATAGCTATGGAAAGCTGTAAGAGACAAATCTTACTACCACGTTTTAAAGAATACGCAGTATTGAAATCACACAGCTTCTGATCTGTTGGAGTGTCCAAAGCTGAGACTGTCAAAGGTTAGTGAGGCTGTTAAATATTTCAACAGCAATATTTAAAAAAAAAACGTTCATAAAATGTTACTTCATCTTGCAGAGGTAACATTTCAACATCTATTATAAAGTGTATCATATGTATATCTGGTATTCCAGGGATGGCCCTTGGGCTAAGCCCTAAATGTCCACTGATCCTAGAACTGCCTCTGATTTAACCAGATAAAGTGAGCTCAACTTTTAGAAAGCTCATGTAAGACAGAGTAGTGTTTCTTCTTTTTTTCACAGAGAGACGTTTGCAGACCTTTATTTCATTTAATGCAATTTTATCAAAGAGGGATTTCTGACACCCAGTTGATTGAGGGTCTGGCTTAATGGGGTTAAGTGCAGTCTTTATCTTTTAATATAGATGTGCTGACAGCAGAATCAATGTTAGCATTGTGGAAATGACAGAGACAGTTTTAACCATTGGAGTGCTTTTATGAGTTGGGCGTGCCTCAGTCAGTCTATGAAAATGGAAAATGCATTTGAAATATCCTGTGCAGGCATCTGCTGTGGACATGAGAGTGGGAGTGTGTTAGTGAACAAAAGTCACCACTACACAAATGGGTTTTCTCTCAGCATGTACGGATAGTGACGGCAGGCTTTTATGAGACTGTAGAAAGCATGCGACTAGGCGTAATAGCAGCATTCCATGCCAGCTGATTAGGCTGGCTTCCAGCTTCCATTCTTCCAGAGGCTCCCACAGGGACTCGACTTTATTACATGGAAACAACTCAGCCTGATCAATCTTAAAACACTTAAAGACAAATCCTGGGGTGAGGTCCCTTAAAGCCAAGTAACCCACAAAATTTCATAGCTTGTTGTGGTCATGGCCAGTTAGGACCTCAGTTTTAAAGGTACATTGAAACTGACAGCAATTTTCAGCAACTAAGTGACTATAAATTATTTGCTTTCACATAAGCATTCATGGAAAATGATCTTCTTCCTTTTCAGGGACATGAGTAACCAGACGGTATGCGTCAAAGCTTATGTTAAATGTCCATTTTTTAAATAATATGCACAAAAACTTTGGAATATTTTTGCTATTGGCAATGAATTACCTCTGCAGTCTAGTACATCTTTAAATCGTAAGCATTCAGTTTAGTGGAAATAGCCTTTATGAGTGTGTAATATGACTAGTTCATCTATGTTGTATGATTATTGACTTAATAAAAAGGTTTCAGTCCCATAAATCTCAGCAGGGCAGCCGAATCAATACTGCTTTTCCTTGCATGAGTGAATGAGACCTTAACTCACTTTAAGGCAATTTCAGCACATGCTTTCCTTAATCAGCTCCTCTCAGTCTTGTATTACACCTAGTTTCGTGTAATGTTAGTTTGGAAAATGTGTCCTGTCATTGTCTGAGTAACAGATTGCCAACATGTAATCTTTTTAAAAATGTTTTCCCTCACAATGTCTTTTCCAAAGTGCTTTTCCAGAGAAATCACACGCACGGTTTACCTGTAAAGATGTTTCACAAGTTCTCCTGCCCATCCAGTCTTGACAGGTATAATGGTAAACAAATTTGTCATGCTGTCCTTGAAGGAGGAGCTTGGTTCCGAGACTTGACTTGAGTTCTGAGCTAACATCTCTGAACTGGACTACAGAACTGAGAAAAATGAGATAGACAAGAAGGGACACAAGAAGAATCATCACTGGTGCTAGCTAGGCAGCGGCATACATAAGTTTGCAATGATTGACAGGTTCAAATAATCAGGCTCCTCTAAAACGTACGATTAGAACTTCAATGCTTAGAACTTTAAACGCCATTTAGTCAGTTGAGGCTGTACTCCACCGCTATTTTACCTGAAATAATCACATTTAGCTGCAGCGGAGGTTAATGCATTGTTACCATAACTGAGCTTTCAGAGTGCTGACATTGGTTTGGAGTGTTGTGTTTCTTGACATGCGTCAAGAGTTGTAAAAAGACTATGCATTTGTCTAACTAACTTAGACATCCGCTGTAGTGATGCTACACAGTGAAAAAGATGCCATCGATGAATGGTATGAATCTACCACAGTCAAAATCTCTACCTCAGATTTCTGCTTCTCTCCTTGCTGAGGCATCGGATTTTCCTCCAGGGAATGGAAGTGCTTGATCTTCTCACTCTCTTTTAATTTCAGCTTGTAACCACATGACAAGGCAGGCAGCCAGCTGTGTGAGGATACCCCCGCACTGATGGGATGATTTAACAGCTGGACAAATGAGAAAATGAAAGTAGGGGCATTGGCTTTTGATATACATCTGCAAATGTTTCTTTAGTAGCACTGGATACTTTTTTATGCTTTTTAAATGCTTTTATCTTTCTCCTTCATGTGTGTTTTTATGTAAACTTGTGTGCTTTTATGTAAACCTATTTTTGTAACTGTTTTATTTTTAGTTTGATTAAATATTCAGCATGTTTATCTTTTCTTATGGTTCAAAATTGAATTTAAAAAAAATGTCAATCAAAATTGACATTTTATTTTACCTTTACAAATGAATAAGTAACTGAAAAATAGGATTAATTTTCCCCAACAGATGGATGGAGCCTCTCTTGTTGATAGAATCTAGGGGCTTAGTCATTTATGTTGGCAAAATTTAGCCATGCCCCCGAGAGAGAGTGTGAGAGAGGGACGGAGAGAGAAAGAGAGGTTGCAGGCCATATTCACTCCCCCTGCTGGGTGAGGTCATAAGCAAGTGTATGTTGCTCAAAGCTCTCTGCATGATGTATTTCGAAGAAGTGCACTGAAGTGTATAAGAGTGTGTGCGCGCTTGTATGTGTGTGTATCCACAGCAGGTTCAGACAGACGGTGCAGTCAGAGGGATGCAATGAACCCTGACTAAGAGCGACGGTGGCACTGCCCCGAGGGAGTGCATGCATGTGTGTGTGGAACCATGATGGACGGGGAATAGACAGGTTGCAGTACCCCAGCAGGTGAAGCTGTGAGTGGCACAAAGGGGGCTTGATTTCAGTGTTCTCCACAGGATCATTGCCGCATCAGTCTCTAAACTATTGTGTCTTTAAATGGCATCCATCACTCTCTGCATCTCTTTCGCTGTAAATGTATGCAAATGAATGTATTGTGAATCTCTTCATATCCATCTTTACAAACAGCAATGCAGTCATGCCATTTCACAGGCTGAAAGGAGACAGTAAGAATGGACAGTGAGCAGCCCTCAGACAAGTGGGAAAAATCAATGCTTGCTCGCCCCTTGTTTGCATATGTGATATCCATGGATGTATGTATGCTATCAATTTTGATGCACATCTATTGGGCCTCACATGTAATCAAGCAAAATGCGATTGGTGGTCTCAAATGTCACTCCAAGGCCCCTTATATCTAAATAGATGGTTTCTTGGCCAGAATAAGCTGTAATTTGCACCAAATATAATGCAGAGAGTCAAAACCTTGGCTTGCAAGAATTATCGTGCAGACTGTGGTTTATGAGAGTTCCCAGTACACTAGAATAACGTTCGGAACTGTGAGCAGAACAGTGCAAAAATGCCAGTTCTCCATACCAGCCCACTTTAAGCAGTGTCAGTGAAAGTGGAGTGGGTGATATTTATTTGGAGCAGAAAATACCTTTTCTTTATCTTCGTCTCCCTTAACACCGCTTGACCAGAAAATACTTCCATTTATCCTCACTATTGACAATTTCACACCTTTAATGCTACAGACCCACAACACACACTCCAGAAACAGTGGAGTAATTACACTCCTTATTTGAAACCTTTTATGAGCTTCTAATTGCCCCCTGAGCCTTCCAAACAAACTCTCATCCTCTGCTGTGAAACAAGCACACTGTCTTCACCAGGGAAGTGTGCTCCCCTTGGTTACTGTCATTGTGCAATTCACTGTTTTTTCTGCCCTCTTCTTTCCACTCATGTTGTCTTGGATGCTGTTTGCTCTCTGATAGGGGGCTAAATGACAAACAATTGCTAGGGTTAGAGGTTTTTTCTAAATCCCTAATCTTATGCGCTTCAGTCTGAAAAAAATCCATCGATTTATTTGGAGGAGAAAGCCATACTATATTTAGGGACAGGATTACATTATGGAGGATTATATTATGGATTATATTATATTATGGAATATTATGGAGACTTAGGTGTAGAGGTGGCCACCCATAGTACCCTGAGCAACAGCAACCACATAACAGCATAGTAACAACCCCCTAGAATGCCTTAGAAACTGCATGGCAGTGCCCTGGAAACCTCCCAGAACACCTTAGCATACCTGAAGTGTTTTGCACAGGCAAATACCACTCATTATATATCATTATACCATTTTTCTCTTTATATATAAAAAATCAAGTGGACATACATAATTCACATACTATGAAAGACACATGACAAATAATCTTTCATTTAATTTTTTTTAATCATCTTTAAGATAACATGCTTTACCTGGTGTACAAATTGTACACCAACTTGTAGTTGTCCAAAACAATTGTTCCTCAAATACATTATTGTCCAAATTTATTTATGAAATTGGTCTACACCATATGAAGTGATTTAATTTCTGTGGATAACTCTCTTCACTGAATTTTGCTATACAAAAAAACAGATTTGCAGGTGTTACAGTTGGTATCTACAATCTGTTGCTGCGTCTTCTCAGGAACAGTGATTTTATTCCTTTTTTTGGGGAGAACAAGAGTGAAACCATCAACATGACATCAGATTGAATCGCTTTTAGGCTACAAATACAAATGTTCTTATTTTCTGTACATTTCAGTGTAGACTGTCCTTTTTGTTAAAGAAATAGTTCACTCCAAACATTTTGTCGTCTTTTACTTATCTTTATGTGGTAAAATCTGTATGCTATTATAAGGAATATTTTTAGAGCTGCTTTTAAGACACTGAAAGCATTTGTGTACAGTTTATCTTGCAGCCTGAAGGGCAATATTCAGAGCAGTCATGGTTGGATCCCTTCCTACAAACCTTACTTTAATTAATGGCATTAACATAAACATAAGCATTATGTCTCAACTAATGGGCCCCGGCAACCCTGACTAGAGCCTTAAGCTTCTGTAAAAAGGGCCCTTGTCTGATGAGTGGAAGAAATGGTTTAAGGCCATGTGATAATTGACGTCTCTGATTGGATCTGATTAATATTACTCATTGGGTTTGTTTGATACGATTGCCTCTTGAATGCTTTTGCAGGAAGGCCATTTTCACAGAAGAGCTCACTTTACCCCTGACGAAACTCCAGGAAAACATCTCAATCTCTGAACATCACATCTAATAGATCAACATCAAGTTCCAACATGTTAAAAAGCCAAAGCAGCTTGAAAGTTTCAGATTTGAGTAATCAGACTGTGTGAATACAGAAAATGGGCTTCTAAGTAAGAAATGGCTTTCTGCTATAAAGGACCGGTGGAAAATGCAGACTTGGCCTTTAGAAATAGCCTCAGTTGCATAATGACTAACGTTACGGGATCGAGCTGTAAGTGCACACTAATGTTCAGCAAATATGTGTGATGAGATTCAACAAATGGTGTAAATAATTGAGCTTAGAGCCATGGCTCGATAAGTGGATTTGAAACACCCTGAGACCCTGAATTTTAGTTCAGTGCTATTTAGTTCTAAGGTCAGACAGTGGAAATGACACTGGTGAGACTGCATTTCTAACACAGTTGGACACAAAACTAAGTGTTATCACTTTGGTTATTGCGGTCATATTTCTGTCATGTTGTTACGGTGGAGGCTCCAGCTCCCTCTCCACCGTGGCAGCAGAGGAAGCCATCTCCGGAATATTGACCACTGCACCACGGACTACAATTCCCATAAGCCTCCACCACCCATCTGAACTTCCTGTTACACACCTGATCATCATTTCCCCAAGCATATATAAACTGAACTGATGCTTTTGTTAGTTGCAAAGTCTTGTTTGACTTGTGTAACTTTTCTGAGTGTTATCATAGTTTACTCTGCTGTTTTGCGTACCGACCCAGATTGCTTTTGGATTTTGATTCTTGATGCCTGCCTGCTATTGGATTGTCTTTGATTTTTGATCGTTTGCCACCTGCCCCGACTCTTTGCCTGTTTCATGTCTTTTGATTGTCTGCTGCCTGCCCCGACTCCTAGCCTGTTTCATGTTTCTGATTGTTTGCTGCCTGCATCAACCTCTGCCTGTATCATTACACATGTACAGGTATTACTCCACTGTAATTAGACACAAGAGAACTAAATTTGTCATTGATTGTAATTATGTATCAAGTCAATACAGCTCATATTTTAGCTTGGATTTATAACAGCACAGCCTCAAGAATGTCCTTATTCTGAGCATCACACATCTTAATAACCAAACAGCACTTTATTTAAATGCAATGACACACTCTGACCAGCAGTCACCCTTAATTAGATGTGCATTCAAATCAAGGTGTCTTTGTTTTTTTCTTTGTACCAAAACACCATAATTTAGATATACATGATCATTTAGACCCTCTCAATGATCTCTGGGCTTTATGCTACAGTTTATGCTACTGTATCTTTAAAACATATTATGTTAATGGCCTCTATTATAATTGACTAACATCTGTGTACCAGCAATGTTTCCACAGTTGACTATAAAGGCCAGCCAAACTGCTGAATATTAAATAATTAGTGACAAACAAAGGTGGTCATGTGGTTATAATCATGACAATTACTGAATGATTCATTTTTACATCTTAGTTTTCATGGTCATGGTTGACTGGAGGGAGCTTTGCATTGTATTAGAGTATGTCTATATTTCATTAAATTCTGTTATTTTAATTAACTTTATAACAGCTACGTTCCTCTCTATTGTCAAAAAATGCCTAAAGACACGCCTTCTCTAGTAGTATTTGACTCTATTAGCACTCTGCTATCACAGTCTGTTAATTAATCTTACTCTTATACAGTTTCAGTGACAAGCAATTTACCTTTGCCCACTAAATGTGAAGTTCCTGCACCACAATGTCACAATCACAGCCAATCAGGAGATATTTGATGTTTAATGTACTGTTATGGGGAGGACCAACTAGCACCAATGATATATAGATATAAAAAAGAAATACAACCCAAGCATAGTTAAAAGTTTCCCATCAAGGCCAGCCAACCACTGTTGGTTATGACAAAAACTTTAGGAAAAAAGCTTTTAAGAAATATTTCTTGTTGCTTGTCTCTTTATCATGTTGAAGCTGGTTATTGGTACATGATGTACCAATTAAAAAGAATAATCTTTTATAATCTCACAGTTGTTTTACTGTCTCATCTACATTTTAATTTTAAAACTTTGTATTGCGATAATATCTCTCTTCTTAGAATGAAACACTTATTATGTATAAATTCATCATTTTTATGTTGCTTTGGATAAAAGTATCTGCTAAATGAATAAATGTAAATGTAAAAAAAAAAATCAAGAACATCCTGTTTACTTGTCTTTAAAGCCACACTGTTTAATGTATACAATAGTTTGGTTACATTACAGATACATTCCCTAATGTATCTCAGACGAGCAGGAGATTACCAGCACCAAGGGCTCATCATAACTGTTTATGTATGCGCCTTCTTAAGCTTCACATCATTACAGCTTTAGGGCAAACAACTCCTTAAAAGTTTTCAGTGGGTCACTCTGAAGAAACACAATCTGAATCAGCTAGCATTTTAGAGAGCTTGCCAAGAGCTGAGAGGGAGATGGTCATGCCTCATAACCAGATTTCATGACTTTAATGAGCTCATTACAGTGGGCCGCCCTCATAAGATACAGAGCTCACATCACCCACAGCGCTTCTGAACCCGGTGCGTGTACAAATACACGCTCATAAATATTTATGCTTATATCTGACAGAGACTGCTTAGCAGTGAATGGTTCAGACAGTAACAAAAAACATAGTGTTTTGAATTTAATATTGAGTTGACTGAAGATCAAACCACAAAGAATCTGAGCTATTGAACAAGTGGACAGGATCCTAAAGGAATAGTTCCCCGAAAAATGTAAAAAAGAGAAAGTAGGAAAAGGAAAACTCCTATGTTGTTTCAAACCCTTTATTTCTTTCATCCATGGAATACAAAATGATACATTAGGAATAATATACTGGTTATTCACTTATACATTTGATAATAATCTTTCCAGGAGTGAACTGTTAACAAGAGAACCATTGCACTGATACCAGATAAGTGGTTCATTTAATCAGGCCTCTTTTGAACCTGCTCAATCAGTGGTGCATTAACAACCTTCATCACACATCTGTGAATGGAAGATTCACAATACAGGTAGCAAATGCTATTATTATTTTGTCTGACCTATTACTGCTCCATAATTGTCTGATTCGACCATTTTCCATTTTCATGAGTTCTTTCCCAAAAGTTAGACAGTGCTTTAATTCAGCTTTTCCCCCCAAAGGGAAGCATCATCAAAACAGAGCAGGCCGTCTGGTGTGAAGGTTCTTAAAGATTGATTTATGACTACCTCCTTAAGCCATGAACAGAGCTTTGATCGTTGAATAAATGTGATATTTCATGCTCTCTTAGACCTCCCTGTACACATCAACAACTCAGTCAATCCTAATAACAGTATTGTCATGTTTTACAACATCTATCTTTTACCCCATGCCTCCTGTGCCAAGGTCAAGAGTCAGTTCAACACACCACTCATAAATTTCATCAAACCTTGCTGTGTTAAATGTGCACTATTATGCTGCACAATTAATTGGAAAAATAACACAGATTACAATGACGCCTGCTGCGATAAACCAATCGTGAAAAGTGTTGATTATAGAATTCCATTAAGGTCTACTCTAATTGTGCTTATACTCTCAACAGTTTCTATTTATAAGGTTTTTGCATTGGCTTGGGTGTTGAGATACAATGTCTTTTGAGCAATGATAAAAGCAATTCTGATAAACTACATAAATAAGCGCAATCGCAATATTAAGGGAAATCTACAAAAAATCTTTAACAACCAAATAGCAACACCCTGGCAAAAACTACAACATCTTAGCATGGTGATGACAACTTTTGCACACTCATTTTCTTCAGTAAACAACAAATCTAGTTTTACCTTGGCTGTTTATTTAACTGCATTTAATTGCATAAACACATACTGCCTGTTTGTTTGGAAGGTTTTTGGAGATTTATTGCTGCTAATTACCACTGGAGCACTGCCATATAAGTGAGATACTGCATCATTTCCTAAGAGTATGTTAACAGCGTTAACAGGGTTGATTCTGGCAAATAGAGCTCAGCTTTGTGCCCGGCTCTTTCTGTCCCATCAGCTTTGTGGCTACCGCTGACCTCGCTGGCACTATCTCTCAGGTTAATGTGTGTGATGAGACAGACAGAGAAAGGAGACTTCTTCTGAGTCCACACTGCTAAAGAGAGTTAAATCCCGGGGGTAGCATTCAGCTGACAAGAGTAACAAGGTAAGACTGGAGTTAGAAGTAAGATAAATTAGCTAAGAAAACTACAAGAAGGACTCTAAATACAAATACACTACCTGGCCAAAAGTATGAGAATAACCCCTTCAAATGAATAGGGTTAGGCTATTGTTACTGTAAAACATTGTAAATTCAGGTATACAATCTGATCACACAAACATTAAAACGGTATAGAGCATATTCAAGCCTTGGTGCTTAACACAAGTGCCTTTGAACTTACCTGGCCTGCACAAAGCCCAGAACCCCACTCAACACCATTAGGATGAATTAGAACACCGACTGCAAGCCAAAGCCCATCACCCTACATCAGGGCATGACCTTCCTAATGCTCTTCTGCCTAAATGGGAGCAACAACCTACAACTGTGTTTCAACCAGAATGCCCTCACAGAGGAGCAGATGATGCTATAGCAGCAAGAAGAGGATCAGCTTGGTATTAATGATCATAGTTTTGAAGTGAATGTTTAACAAACACACATGGCTGTGATATTTTGGTGTTTACAACTGTCTGCGTAATATACAGTGTAACAATATACAACTGTCTGTGTAATATACAGTATTGCATTTACTTCATCAAGAAAATAATGTAAAAATCTCTTCACTTACTGTGATTTAACCAAATAGAATGTTTCTGGAACAACATTTCTATGAATTGACAGAATCGTGGGGTTAGGTTAGGTTTGGGGTAAGATATACTTTCCCTCTAAAGGCAGGAGTTATGGTAAGGGGACAGAAATGTTGTTTTAGGATCAATAAACTGTTGGTGCTGGAACATGTCCTGCTTGGCATAATCTCAGTCACCCAACATTTTCACTGAACGCTCTTTCAGGATGAGGGCTAAAGCCATTTTTCCAGACACATGAGAACTAACGACTGTAATTTGCAGTACAGCATCTGGCAGCAGCTTGATGTTGATTAATTCTCCAACTGTAAAACTGTACGGATGGTTTTTAGCTGAAGCTGTGAAGGCTAGTTTTTGAGATCTGTCGCCAACCATTACTGCAGCATTTTATGTAAATGTAGCACATTAACAGGCATTTTTCCTCTTTTTGGAGCTTGGCAGTGAAAATCACCATCTACTTTCATTGTGTGGACAATAGCATGGACGACTGGCAAAATGTGTTATTTTGTGTATCACAGAAGACAGTCGCACAAAAGATTTTCAGTGTCATGGGGGAGAATGGAGAGAAACTGATTATTTGATTATTCAAACTGTGATTATTTGATCTCACCCATTTCAGCTAGAGCTGTCAATCGATTAAACCTTTTTACAGACTTCATTACATGGTATGCCTATTCATTAATCTAATTAATTAAGCAGTTAATTGCATATATCAGTATTTGCTGAGAAGATACCCCGGATGGAGTCATTATCTTATAATATGTTATACAAGAATGTGTTGAATGGGTGTAGAAAAAGATGGCTCTGAAGTCAATACATTGTTTATTTTCATATCATTAAATATATAAGCCTATCAGTGGCCTACAGTCCACAGCAATTCATTTTGTAATTAAGTTTGTCAGTCAGTTTGTGGTAGGCTTCATAGGCTTTACTTGGCCATTTAACATGAATCCATTTAGTTTTTGTAGTGTGAAACAGAAATAGCAATTTTGATTTGTACAAGACCGACATTTGAATTTGGATAAAAATGAGATGTTTAACGCATCTCAGCCAGAACGGTCAGATCACATTTTATATTTTTGTCATTCTTTGCATGACAGTACCACCACTGTGGTCATTCTAGCAGAAGCAGAAAAAATCTGATTAAACCTGCAGTTTGTACTGTTGATCAAAAAATCTGATCAAGTCATATATTCTTTAACAATTCTAAAAAAAATCACATTTAGAAAAAAAAAATCTTATTTTTACTGCACTGTTAGATACAATGTGTTTTTATATATTTAATTTGTGCTATGTTTTAATTGTTGTCTATATACACATGCACACTGCTACTAAACTACTTGGCTACTAAGTCTTACTGTTTAGTTTGCACCTCAAGTGTTGCATTTTTCAGACTCTGTGTCACCTTTAAACCAGTTCATGGGATATGTTTGTCACTGTTTTTTAATAAATAAAATAAAGAATTATTTTTAATTTTAATTAATTTTAATGCATTATTATAACTTCATGTTTAAAATTGACATCACTTAATTACTCATGGGACATTTCAAGTCCAACTTGTTTGCTGTAACGAAGAGTCAGAGCTGTTTGGATCCATATGCAGTATGTTTATTAGAGTAGTCGAACAGGCAGAGATCATACACAGCAAACAGATATATCAGAAAAAACACAATGGGAAACAACGTTAAACAGGCTATAGTTAATGCAGGCAGCAAGCAATCAGAGGCGATACAAACAATCCAAAGTAAGGGCAGGCAGCAAAGAATCAAAACGTTAAACAATCCGGGTCAAATAGGCAATCAGAAAACAGGGACAATCCAAAGTAATACACGAAATAACGGAGGCAAGTCAAGACTGTCCGGCGTATATGGAGGAGTGAATGAGGATCAGGTGTGGAGCAGGAAGTTATCAGCGGTAGATGAGGTGCATAATGGGAGATGTTGTTTACACCGTAACATTTGCAGCACTAGAAGGCGTGTGGTTGCATCATGGTATTTTGAGCATCACCTCACACTTAACCTGCCCAAGACTTATCTGTATCTGGTGTGTGCTGTTGGGCCAAAGGGTAATGACCCAGCTGTGCTGCTCTCACCCCTGACTATTTCTGCAGGGAATGAGACAGACAGTCAGGAAGAAAGAGAGACTGCTATATAAACCCTTAAATCAAGTTCCAAGTGAAAGTTCGGGAGGAGCGTGTAATCCCACCAGTCACAACACAAAGAGAATATATAAACAGCTGCTTACCGCTTCACACTCAAATCTGACAGTCTTCCTCCACCCTAACTCCCACTTTAATTGTATAATACGGCCCAGGGGAGGAACGTTGAGCAGGAGTTCAAGTTCATCCAAGCGAACAGAAACGCAAATATCTTTGCCCCTTTTTCTCACTGCCGAGTCCACTTACTACTGTTTCTGAACTGATAGTACACTAATTGTGCATGATCAGTGCATGTTATTTCAAAGACAAAAAAGGTTTGTCTTCATACTTTTCCATTAAAGTGTAATAAAATGCCCTGTATCTGAAATGACTTTTCGGCTGATGTCACATAGGCTGTCCAGGCTATTGGTTAATATTAACCAACGAGGTTTTTAAAGCTGTAATGCATATATCCATTATAAAACTAATCCATATGACTCAAGTGGGTTAATAAATGTCTTCTAAAGCCAAATATGTTGTGAAAGAAAACGATTAACAGGAGGCATGTTGATTACATTGAATCCCATTGGTTGTGGCAATGTGCTTCATCACATATCACAACTAGTTACATGATAAGGGAGAACCAATGAGATTCAACATTATTAATGTACCACCTTATATGAATATAACTTAAGATTGTGTTCGGGTAAGGAAGGAAAGTCATATACTTCTAGGATGACATCCTAAGGGTGAGTAAATTCTAAAAAAGAGAATTTTCATTTGTGGGTGAACTATTCTTTTAATAAACCATTTATGATTTAAATTATAATAAAGTGTAACGTAAAAGTTTAGGAATTGGATATTTTTAACAGCGATTAGTTGTTGTGTTCAGTCACGTGTCGCAGTCATGTGATCTATTCAAGAATAAACGCTCCATTAACTTCTTATGTAGCTCAACTGGAAGAGCCTTACATTTGAAGTGAAAATATGGTTTGTTTCCCAGGGAACAGACTGACAAAATGTATAGCTTAAATCCACTGTAAGTTGCTTTGTATAAAAGCGTTTGCCAAAAGCATAGAATATATATAATATAATATATAATCAATAATACAGCCCCAATACATGTCCCAGCCCCCAAATATGATATATTTTTAATATGTCTGTCTGAAATTATGCAGATCTACACTTTTTATGTTTTTCTGCATGTGTAATAGAGGGATTTACAGATATTTCAGTGTTTACAGGTACTGGAACCTTTGAAAACTGTTAAATACAAAGCAAATACCACTGTGGATTGGAAACACTTCAGAAAAAAATTAGATATTCAAAATCCTTTTGTTTTTTTTAGACAGGTAAAGAGTCAGATCCACATGCTATGTAGATGCCATATTTCTGTTTTTTTTATAGAATCTGAAAGAGTGTTTATTCAGCTACATCACCTGTGAGGTATATGTTTTTACTGTAATAAGCCTGGAAAGGAGAGCTTCCATTAAGCATTACCACGTGCTGTAAAGCTGTCAGCCTGCCCCTGTTTTATGGCTCTCTAAATATGGCTGGCCCATTCCTGCTAACAGCCCAATGAGCCCATAATCACCGCCTCCATGTTCTGGTCTTATGACACTGCCACTGGCCCTTTTAACTGTATGCTGCAAAGTTCCTCTGCTTTATTTGCCACCTCATAAAGCATGCAGTCTGCCCACAAGAGCGGCGCACTCACACATTTGTGAAAATGAAAGACAAAGCTTTCATTATGGATATATTATCATAATGATGACATCAAAGAATAGTCTGTGGAAAGTATAAACAATATAATGGACATCAGGTCAGATTATGCTTCCTGTCCCTGTTCACCTACATTATATCCATTTTTCAGAAATACGTTTTCATACAATTTTTTTTTCATAAAAACATCTGTGGAGCTTGGTTGTGGGTGGTTGCCAGGATGGTGATGTGGAGTTGCTAAGGTATTTGGAGTGTTTTAGTGTACTGCTGTGGGCTTGCTACACAGCTATAGGTTGTTGACAGGGTGTTCTTAATAGCCCAAGTCAAAAGGGTCCATCCTCAAGTCTTATCCTATAACCTTCTGGTACCTACTCTAAAAAACTCTTTCCTTCAGTGCAAGATTTCTTTCATGTTTGTTAGAACAGGAATCTACATGGTGTTTTATTTGGGAACATGTAAATTGACTGCTTTAGTTTAAGTCAAAAATACTAAATGCTAAATAAGGCTGCCCCTTAACAATTGACTAATCATTAGTCTAAGAGAAAAGGCTTAGTCAAACTAATTTTAATTATTCTATTAGTCGCAGAAAAAATGAAAAATGTAAACGAATTCACACAGTCTGTGTTGGACCGACATGTGGTAATTATGAAATCAAATTCTTATGTAAGAAGACATGAGAATGACGGAAATAAATAGTGACGTGGGTTAGATAAAGTAGTTTTGTGAATGTACAGAAAAGTTATTGCACAGATATGTTATTTGCTATATTATTTACAGGTGTACATTATTTACAGATGTACAATTCGGGATGTTATGTAGAAATATACAGTTATGTTGGACAGTGTGGAGGTATGATGTAGTGCTGCTTTATCTTTAAGCTATTAATTTTTATTTAATGTATAGGCTTTGCATTTTGTTTGCGTTCTCACGTTTATAGCCATTTTACCAGTGTCACGCATATAACGCACACAACGCACATAAATCTTTGTGTGCGTTGAATTTATATTTTAAAGGTTAAGGCCATTATTATGGCTTAGTATTTCTCTGTAACGTTATATGTGACATTATTAACATTGTTCTGCATTCTTTCTCATCCTTGAAACGCAAACCTCTGCCCAGTATATATTTACGCATTTTAAATTTTAAACTAGACAATCCTTAATTGGGAGCATCACTCTGCTAAATCAACATGGTGACACAAGGTCTGGAGTTAAACATTTTCACTGAAAAACTTTCAGAAGTCAAATAGTGTTGCAAATAAATAGTGTAAATAGTGTTTGGGCAGCACACAGGTACTGCGCTGTCAATGTAAGCACACTGTCTTGTTCAGTGATTAGACAGGGCTGACCCACCTGCTGTTTTATCTCCCAGCATGCTTTAGTCTGTGTGCAAGTCAGTCAATCAAAAGGGGCAGTCACATGCCATAACATCTCTAATCACTGAAAGACTTCCACTTGACCTGCTTCCAGGCAAGAGAAGTGATTTTCTCAAGTGTTTGGTTCCTTTCACATGAAGCCGTCTGAACAAACATGGAGGCAGAGAAAACTGTGCACTCTCCCATTGCTCCCATGGTGACGAGATTAAACGTATTTCATGTGAGAAAGCTTAAATGCACATTTCATGAAGTTTGATTGAGATATTGTGTGAAATAATTATATAGAGCTGTATGCAAGAGCCCCGCATTACACAGATTGAAAGGTGATAAAAAAACTGCCTTATAAAAAAAAGATCTGGCATGCATTCATTTAGTCTAGAAACACTTATCTTAACTTTAAAATTCTTTTAAATAACACAGTGGGTGTGAGAGTAGAAAGTGAGAATTTTAGGGATGTGAAGTTAAGTTCTGTATTCAGCGTGAAAGAGGATCGTTTTAACTGACGCTCACCTAAAGTTTAATACGAATATTGGTGAAGGCTTTTCCTCTTGTTTCAAGTGGTCATACATGTATATATATTTCTTGATGCACTTTCCAATACAACATTAATGTAATTACATACTGTAACTTTGTAACATAATAGTAATAATCTGAAAGTTTTTGCAAGGAAAGAACATTTAGAAAATGCAAACATGTAGTTAATCTTTGTCTTCACAAATTTCTACACTTAATGTACTGACTCCATTCAAACTTTGTATTGTAGATAATTTCAACCATTGGTATGTTTTTAATCTACAAGTTATTTTCTGTAGTATATATTCCATCAACAGTTATAAAAATGTAAATACATACATGTCATTTTCAGCAGTCTAGTCTGTGACACATTCTGTTCTTTGCTTTCTGCTTTCAAATTTTCCTCTCTTTTGACAAGATTGATATATGTGGACCTGTTGGCAGAATGGAAATGGTTATTATTGGGCAGGTTGTGTGTGGCTGGGCAGTCAGGCATTGACATTTCAGATTAGGGGCCTATAGCGGCACGACAGAGGTGATGAGGCCAACGTTAGCGAAGCCTGAATCCCCTTACCGAGGTTCAATTAATCACGGCCCACAGCCACTTGAGCAAAGTAAACACATTGTCGGGGTGTGCGCTGCCTTATGGTGCACCAGATGTGGGGGGATTAATTTAGACACCATATTAAAGTAGCAAACATGCCTTCTCTTGCACTGTAATATCCCCATACTTCACTGTTAAAACCATAGCTACCCTGATTTGAGTATAAAATAGTGTGAGGTTGCCACATCTGCAGCGTAGGCATAAAGACAATCCTGGCGGAGTCGAGAAATGGTTTCCTGACAGTTATACATATGCTCGCCGGTCAGACATGCCTTTTGATGTCCTTTGGGCTGAACATACAGTCAGGAAATACTGTAAAATGTTCTGACACCGTGACTGGCGCAGCATGAAGGATCAAATGTAATGGATTATTTCAACATCAGATGCGTTCCTGCCACACTCTGAGGAGAATGGCTTGAAAGCAGTAAGAACCAAGTGAGAATTGAGCCACCCGGCACCTGAGCTGCATGTGAAAGCAGATGCATCGGCTCACAGAGTTGAGGGGATATAAGGCGCATATAATCTTCTGGAAATGCCTCGGAATGTATTTGAAACAGTTTATTGCCTGCAGGGCAATTTACAAATACCACTGTACATTTATCTTGTTTTTACTCTGGCAGTTCTGAGCTATTTCAGTTTTATTGTGGCTTTAGGACCATCTGTCATAAAGGGAGTTTTTAATTGACAATTAAATGGCCTCATGTTCAGAGGTTGGAAGAACACACACTGACTAATTAAGAGATCTGATTGGCTTGGTTAGCCAAAGATATGTAGACAACAGGCTGAAATCAACAGCCTGTTAATACCTGTATCCTTTTAAAAAAAGGCTGATTAGCAATTTAAATTTAATTAATTAACTATGATAAATTGACAACACAGTCATGCTACCTTATCTATGAACTCTCAAATGAAAGTGGTTTGTTGTTGTCTACCCAATGAGACTGGGGACTCATTCAAGCTATTTAAATTTACATTGAATTTACATTCAGCCTGAATCAATCCAATTGTTGAAATATCCTATATTGCGAAATTTACATATATATCATGTTGCATTATAAACTGTCTTTTTTTTAATTTTGTTATTTTTTAAAATTTTGTTAACATGTTTTTTTATAAACATAATAACTTGCACAGAATGACACCATTCAGTTGACAGCTCTATAAACAGCAGTTCTATGCACATGCTAAGATAAATGAACTTACAAACAGAAGACTACATTTCTAGTAATACTTTGAAAAGATCTATATGATTGACAATTACACACATTTCAATTTGCATGTCAAACAGGCTAACATCCTCACACCTACTTTACTTGTGACATCTCCAGATACAAGGTTTGAAAAATGAAATGTAACAGATGTTTGAACATCAGCAGCTACTATACTGTACATGTGGCAACAAGACTCTTATTTACAGTAATTTCATCTGGTATGGCTAAAATTAGTATAAGAAATGAATAGTTATGACAGCTTTTGAACCGGGTGACCTTGACTCATGCACGTGACATTGTAGATAGGCTGTTTTCATAACACAAAGGATGACAGGCACCTCATTCAAGCAAAGCAAGCTATCAAGCTTTAACTGCGTAGGCAACATTAGTCTCATATTCACTTAGGCTAATTAAAACTACACAGGTTGGATGTTTTTTATTCAGGGACAGTCAAGGCAGTTAAAGTTAAAAACATTAACAAATAAATTAGGTTTATGACTCCATACATTTAAAATGAATGTAAACTTTGAAAACTCAACAGCTTTGTCAAAGTCAGTGATGAGAGACTGAGAACCTTGAGTTTTATATATTGATATATATATAAGATATCACACCCTGACACACATTTAAACAAATATTGAGTGACAAGCGCGTAGGATGGTGTTTATCTTTCTAAAAGCTTTTTTGATGCCTGTTCTACATTAAAGTAATTAAAATAGTTGTGTAAAACTAATGCACTTACACAACAGATTCTCGCTTACAAGGTGTCAAATAATGTTATCTGGGCAAGAGACCAATGTGTCACTATGTAGATGCCAAAAGTGCCCTTTAGCGAAAGGCTATTCAGCTCCAGTCCTGGAGGGGCCACTGTTCTGCAAAGTGTAGCTTCAACCCTAATTAACATCTCCCTGTCATTTTCAATAATCCTGCAGACTTTGAATTTAAATAGGATTGTAAATTATTCACCAAAAGCATTAACAAAATTTCAACAAAAGCAATGATGTTCTTAATCTCATTTACTTGAGATAAATGTCTCCACCCTCACCCAGTCACATCGCTGACCATCTCCAGAGTACTGATCATCTGGTCTTTCCAGAAACATTTCTTGTTAAGCAGGTTTAAAGGTTAAAGGTTTTCTCACAACCTGACAGCAATCACTCAGTAAAGTGGTGTAAATCTACTTAAAAATCTTCTGTGAAAGGTGCAGGACTATAAAATGTTTATCCAAACATAGGCTGTCGTAGTTGCTTGTCAAACTATATATGCGTTCATGTTTGGAGGAGGCTTGGCTTTGGAAAGCACTCTGAGAAGAAGGTAGGATATTATGCTTTCAAAACTGGCTTGCTATTACTAGCCTTTCAAAAATTGCATACCCTACCTTTAAGTCACCATTAAATAATATAGAAATGTATACATTTATTGTCTAAATATTTTTGGGTCCACTATTCAAACTAGGATAATTATTAAAGGATAAATAATTTAGCTGGGAGAAGTGTGTATCTGTCCAACATAAATCTGTCAAACCCTGACTCTTCTCAACTTCGCCATTGGTGGTTTTGCTCTGCAGACTGCTTCTTCAGCTGGTCCATTGGTCTGTGGACATTCTGGGCTACTGGTAAGGTAAAATAATTCCCATGCTGCAACAAAACCCTTGAAGCATAAATGGTGTGGCTTATCAGCTGTGTTCATTGCTTGTCTGATATGACTGTGTGCAGGCATCCATGGTTTGGGAATTGTCAAGCTTCACAGTAACAGTGGTAACATTCAGGAGCAGATCCCATAGCAGATTTGTTTCAAATTGTGAGTACTAGACAAGTATTAGATACTGCTGGCCATTCATTCAATTTGATTTGATATCAGCTGGTACACGGAGCATTCAACTCTTTAGTGTTTGAAAGCTAGAAAACGATATCTTTGTCCACTGTGAGTGTGTGGCTATAAGACAAAATACTTGCCTTTCACCAATGATTGTTTTAAATGGCAGAATTGTGATCTATTTTTATTCTGAAAGAGATTTGGATAAGTAGCAGTCTGTTTTGGACTATCCTCTCTTGTATTTTAACAGAAGTTGTGTTTCTGTAACCTCAACATAATGCATTGCAACCTTTTTCAGAGCTATAATTGTAGATATTCTTAAATTTAGTGTCCAACAGTTTGTGGTAGACTGATTGGAGATGCTCTAGCTTCTGTACATTTATTGTGTGTTGCTGCTATTGAAGAATTATTCTGGCATGTCAGCTTGTGCAATTGGGGCTGATTGCTTACTGACATTTGTAAATCAACCCTAAATATATGACATGAGTTTTTAAGGGGTTTGCATGTAAGTCTGGATTTATAGCACTAGGTCTGCCTTGAGCTCTTTGGTTATATATTGATACAGCTTAAATTTATACTTTTCCAGGTAGTCTTAGGTCTTAAGTCTTCATCATCTAGCCCGATGCAGTCTCTCTCTCTTGTGCAGTCTCTTGTCCCTCTCTCTTCCTTTAAATAACAGTGGCCGGGCTCTTTGGAGTCATTCAGCCATGTCTTAACATTGGTAAGTAATTGAGAAATGTCTCAGCACTTCTGCAGTAGCAATGTAATTGAGGGCAGAGTAAAATGACTGCTAGCTAATAATGCTTAATTTGTAAATTATGAGGTCTTTGAATAAGTAGCAGTGATTAATATGACTGGTTGGTGTGGGAGGTTACATATCAGACATAAAAAAGTTAATTTAACAGAAGCATTACACAACGGTGAAATAGTTGTGAGTGTCCCAATACATGCATTACAATTATAATACTAGTATCACTATTTAACCTAATTCTTATCTCACACTTGTGTGAATAAATCATTGTAGTAAAAGCAACATATTTGTCAGATATGGTAACCCCTACCCAAAATGTGACATTGCATTTAACCCATCATTGGTGAGGAATTAACACACTGCAAGATGTGAACATACACGCACCTGGAGCACCCAGAGTCAGCACTGGAATCGAACCAGAAAGGTCAATAGACCTCCTTGGAACATGTACATGGACCAAAATAACATGGAGATTTGGGCGGTGGACAGGAAACTTGTGGCAGGAAGTTTTGCACAGGCAAGTAATGTGGGGTGTCCAAAACACTAAAATTTACACCGGTTCCGGATCCAATTCAAAAACTGCTGCATCCAGCTTGTTCTGGCACTAATTATGTCCTGCTGCTAGCCACGTTGGTGTTAAGTATAAAGATGATTGCTGTTTTTACAGAGGTAATCTCAATTTTAGAGCAGAAACTCAGGTGCAGTTGAAACTATAGATATTTGGATAGATATTAGACTGCAGTTCTGCCTTTTACACAGTCCAATATATTAGACTGTAATTCATTCTTTGCAGAGAACGAATACTGAACACATAGATCTCAACCACAGATGGTTATAGAGAAGCCATGGTTCCTCAGTGCACCTTTAAATAAAGCACAGCTACAATTTCCTCTTTTGTAACAGTTGTGATCACCTCAATGTTTCCTTTGTCTCTCTTCCCACCCAGTTTGTTCTCATTGGGGAGTCAAGCATTTTTAAAACTGGAGCTGGTTCAAATGTTAAATGCTCTCAAAAGGATTTACCCCATTTTCCTCCAGTGAAGATCCACTCAGTGAGCTCTTGTGTATCGCTAATGTGTGTATTCATTATAATTTCACCTTAATATCCTAATGTTTCTCCTATGAGGATTACACAGGAGGTGCCTTATCCAGGCTGCCCTGAACATGTTCACATTGCAGGTAGCACTTCGCCCCCATTGACTGTTAAGTGCTCCTCCACATTACGTGCCCTCTGGAAGTAATAACTTGATCCACTAGAAGAGGAACATTGTGGCGTGTATAGCTGATTTCTTTGGTTCTGCTCCCCAAGAGGAGATATAGGCCTGCTTTTGACAAACAGCTCTTTGTGGAGCTTTTTTTGTGCAGGTGAGGCAGATAAATAAAGTTTACAGCACATCCACGCTTTAGCCATTTATCCCAACTGCTGGTAATGTTTTTTTCTCCCTCTCCTTTTTGGCACCTATTAATCTCCACAACAGACCAAATCTGAGTCTCCACAACACCAAGCCGTGGCTATTATAATGTTTCATCCTGCTAAGAGCAGCCTTTTCACAGCCCCTAAAAGATTATCCAGGCATTCTTTAACAAGGAGTATGCAGAAGCTATGTGGAGATATGGTCCACTGTACCCGTGTGAGTCCGAGCATATGCCTGTGTGACAGTGCTAAATGATTCTCAGTGATGACGCGGCAAGAGTGATTTGTTTGAGCCCAAAGGTATCGATTCCCAGCTGCCCAAAACTAAATAGAACAAGTGCGCAGCTTGATGAATACTGAGAGCAGAAATGGGAGAGCACAGTCCATTCAGCACATTTATCTCTATCAGAATATTCAGTTCTTTTGGAACACTTAGATGCAAAACATATTCTTTGTAAATATTTGAACATTTTTAGCTACACAAGCTTGAGTTTGTACATTATTGCATTAAAATGTCACATGCTAAATTCATATTGTAACAGGTACATTTTCCTTAGCATAGCTACGAGGGACATTGTAGTGGATATTAGCATAAACCCTTCTTCTGCACTTTAGCATCTGCAAATATAAATGTCTTTGTATTCAGAGCCATGGGTTACCTGCTTCAAGCTTCAGCTATATAAGCCACATTTCTGAATTAAGGATATATAGCTGAGCAGCCAAATCTGCTAAACTCTGATTCTTGTTGTTTCCAGCTGTTCACAAGCCTGCTAAAGGTGTGCTGGAGGCATGTGTGAGACAGTGACAGATGTGCAGATGTGCAGATTTGTACCAATGAATTCACTGAATCATAATGAGCTTCATTCTAAATGCCCAACAGGTTTTCTGTAGACCTTAATGAAGACAGGCAGTAGGTAATAAGATGCCACTGATACTCTCTGATTTACATGCTCATTCTTTGCCAAAAAGAAACAAGATTATGTTTTAGCTTCTGAATCCCAGCATTTCAATACAGAAGCAGGAATTTATTTCAGTCGTGGATAATTGAACTTTTAGAGCATTTTCACACTACAGTGATACATTGATGAAAATGTACTGCATTTTGTGTAAGGGGTGGATTTAATGTCAGGTTTAGACCAGACAATCAGATCAATATCTTTAATAACCGCTTCACTGTAAAGTTCCAACATAATGATTTGTTTAGCCATTTTATACTAAGAAACTGTACAGAATAGAGGTTTACTGTTGTTCTAATTGTATTCAAACATAACTGGTCATGAAATATGAAAGAAGGTTCTGTAAGATGTGATGTCATATGTGTGCTGCTGGTTTCTCTTTGATTTCTCTTCCTTATAACTCACAGGTTAGACACACTTTGACCTTTAGCTGATGTTAAGAGACCCACTTATTTGTAAGAAGAGCAGGGGAAGGTCCACTATTAATGTCCATGTAATAATACCCCAGAAGTGTTTGTATCCAGTTTATGCTATTACATGCTGCAGTCTATGATGCTCAACAACATTTCTATCAGACACTGGTGCTGCATGAGAGGGACATACTTAAAGTGACAGTCACACTAAAAGACAATTCTGTCTTCCTATGTATGATTGTTTTTCTTCTGTGGAACACAAAAGCTTGCTTTTTTTACATATAATAAACCATTGTTGACCATAGTGGTCAAGGAAAAAAAAATACACAAAAATATGGTCACCTTAGTTCATACATGATGTATTCTTTCATTTTTTTCCCTTTAAGGTAAAATGCCTGTCAGTATAATAACGAAATTTATAGGTGAGATCCAATAACAGATAATAACAGAGACCTTGAAAAAGGCAGACAATATAAGCTTTTTTATTAAATATTAAGAAATGTAGAATTCAATTTTGAAAGAACACACTTTTCAAATACTCAGCAGCTTTATAATGTCAAATTACTATTATTCAGCCAGCACAGAAACTACTTTTATAACAATTTCTCCTCATACAGTAGGTAGGAATAAAATGAATCATATTCTTGCAAAAGGAAGGTATATCAATAGTCCATCGTTATTAGTGTTCTATTGCTATGAATTGTATGCCGTTTATCTAATTAAATTTGGAGTCTACCTAAGATGGACTCTATTAAAATGTATATCTCTTTAAATTAGTGTCTATCCAACTCACAGCATCTATAGAACAAGAATAAGAGCATATTTTTTCATCTCAAAGATCTAGGCTGTTAGACTTTCTTTTTCAGTTTGACAATATATGAGTGGCCATCTGCAGGGGGCCAAAGGTGTTTGATGAAGTGAAAGGAGATATCCTAGGGGTGTTGAGGCCAATGAATGCCTTGTAAGATCTTCTAACTCAGCTGCACTTTTTCCAATGTTATGGTGTCTCAGCACCCCACACTGAGAGGCTGAACCTGCTCTCCTCTGAGCTAATGGATGCTGAAATAAACTATGCATCATTAATCAGTTGTCCGTGACATTACACCTGCTGTGCTGATGGAGAGGCTCAACTTCATATGCTGCCTTTTCTCTCCTAGAATGTCTGCTTTCTGGTCTGCATAATACTGTCATTTATTTGTGATCACAGAAACTTTTTCTTTTATATTGTCTTTTACCAAGGAACATATTCTTGGAAGCACTTGGAGATTTCTTAAGTTGAAAACAGTTTAAGAAGGTTTTCAAAGGCAAATGTTGATCTATCATTACTTTCTTTATTTGAATGGCACTTAAATGTCTGTGTTGTGGGTTAAAGTCTTACTTCTGCAAAATTGTTTGAAATTATTGTTCTGTTTTCATTGGTCTATAAACAAATTTATATTATAAAGTTTCTAAATTATAACAACTTTAATGGTAGGGTAGGCAGTTATAGAGAGGCTAGCAATAGCAACCCAGCTTTAAAAGCATAATATCCCATTCTCCCTTCAGAGTGTTCTCCAAAGCCAAACCTCCTTCAACACATAAATGAATACATAGTTTGACAGGCAAGCAGTGCCTGACATCCTATCAGTGCTTTCGGCCTAAATGCAATGATTGGATGAACATTTTATGGTACTGTGGCTTCCACAGAAGATATTTATTTACATTTAATATTTACATACCACTTTACTTAGTGATTGCTATCAGGATGTGAAGAGACTTCAATTCAGCATAAAAAAAACGTTTCTGTAACAAATTGCCTATTATTTGTTACAGTGGAGGCTCCAGCCTTTCTCCGCTGCGCCACCAGAAAGAAACCTTACCGGAGTACTGATCGGATTTCCACGGACTACAGTTCGTCACCTGCAACTCATCACCACTCTCCATATAACATACATTCTCAGTTAATCTTTGTGAAGTCTTGATTTGCCTTGAGCATCATGAGTGGGTTTCCCTGTCTATTATCTGTTGGTTTATTGTGTATGATATGCCTTAGTTTTTTGGATTGTCTTACCGTTGATTATTTGCTGCCTGTCTCGACCCACGCCTGTTTCACGATTACTCTCTTGTTTTGCCTACGCTGTGATTGTTTGCTGTTACTGATTCTGCCTGTCAACCTTTATAATAAATTGAACTGCAGATGGATCCTACTCAGTCTGATTCTGCGTTACAGTATTTATCGTTTCTCATAAATATGATCATTCTAACATGATATTGGTAACACACATTATAAAGTATTTATATTTTTTTACAGGGATAAAGTCAGAAGTCTTTGCACAAAAATAAGCCCTCCATTTCTTAAAAAATTATTACTGTAGACATTTTATTATGTACAGAGGTTTGTTGCAGGAAGCGGCAGTTTTAAAATGTGGCTTTAACAAACTTGGCTCTTGAACTGGCTATGGTTGAGTACCACAGCTCTATTTTCACACCAGTTACACATTTCAACAGTGCCATCTTAAATAATACAGATGTTATTATAGACCCATGGGTTCCAGCTTAATTTAGCTAAACACATTACGTGCCTGGCCAAAATATCTTAGTGTAAAAGACATTGAAGAAATCCCTTCTTGTTCATTAAATGAAAACAAATTGATGTGTATATGTCATGTGGGGGTTAAATTAACATTTTCTCCAGTTTTTGAAATGGACTCATGCTTTTGCATGAAGGAAATGCTGAGTTTGCTGAAATGTTATTTGATTTGTCATTTCATTCGTGGAGCTTGACTTTATCATTATAACTTCCAAATTGAGTGTTGGACTACCTGTTTGTCTGACTGCTTTCTCAATGAAAGATGAAGGCCACTGCTCCTTTATGAGAGATGAACCGCACAGTCTGATAGATACATATGTGTCTATTTATTCTAGCTGGACAGATGTTTTACAGATGTTTTGAATTGTGTGCCAGCGCTCAGCATTACACACTCCTGTGCTGTGTAAGAATATGAATCATCAAAACAGCTACTGTAGATACCTACCCAATGTTTGTGGCTTGCAGGTGTGAGTGTAAAAATGAAGTTGAAGGTTTGATGCAAACAGGAATTCAAAAGAATTATCCTGAATTTGTTGCACTACTCCACTGGCATTAGTCCTAATGTAAGAGACCGTGCAGATAAACAGCAATTTTTCCCATGTTACATTAGAACAAACACTATTGTGTGAAGATTGAATATAATCCTGAGAACCTAGTGATTTATTTATTAAAATGTTGGTTGCTTATTTTTCACTCGATCTCCATTATGATGGACAGTTGTTTCCATTGGCTTTGCCAGAGCAATCAGGCAGTGGAAATGGAGAGTTGTTGTGTGTTTATTGGAATGCTGGGAGATGTAAAACACCCCTGTCAGCTGGAGAGCTCAGAACAATAGAGCGCAAGCCAATCGGCTGACAGGAGAACCTGCAGTACATACAGCAGACTGCATCCAGACAGAAGCTACAAGAGACCAGCTGCACAGCTGTGTGGTCTAGATCTGTGATGTGGACTGATATTCTGACAGTGCTTTTGAGGAGCCATGTGAGTGAGTGAGTGAGTGAGTGAGTGAATGCCTCCTTAAAAAAATTGGAGTAGAAAATAATTGACTGTCTGTTGAACACAGTAAATGGCCAATACAATCTTATATGAAATATAAGATAAAATAGTTTGTAAAATGTTTATTTTGTTATGGTAAACTGATTCTTTTGGACAACACCATTTTGATAATCTAAACAGAGAATGTCTTTGAAATTATTTAGCCACTCAGGCCACACAGCTTGGTTAAAGAAAAGTCCACCCAATATTATATATGTCCCATAAATTACTCATTTTAAAGGAATTCTGGAGAATATGACTTTTCTGTTCTAGCCAAACACAATCTGAGAATCTGGAGTAGAAAGCTGAGAACACATACACTGCAAACTGCGAACACACACCCAGAGCAGTGGGCAGCAATGTGACACCCAGTGAGAAATTGCGGGTGAGATGCCTTGTTCAAGGGCACCTCAGTTGTTTCCCGCAAGCACTGGGAATTGAACCGGCAACCTTCTGGTTATTTGCCTGCTCATCTCAGTAGACCACCACACACCACTGTATTTAGGTCATGAAATTATAGCTAATCTGTTGTCTATTGTGAATGTCACCAAGCCAAATGAGACCAGACCCTCTAATTTCTGTTAAAACCCTTGGGCAGGGTACTTGTGATTACTCCTTTACAAAAATGATTTAATGATTTTGTTTTGTCTAGCCAGGTGACCTGGTTGCCATGTCAACCATCAGCAATTTTCCACAGGAAATAACAGTATATTTACTGATCTGTAACATCTATAGTAAAACATGTTGCCATTTGTGCTGTACTGAATGTTTAATCAATGTGCTTTTAAGACACATTGAGGAAGCAGCTGTGGCATTACTGGTCAACACCTGGACCTGAACTTTAATACTTTTGTGGTATAAAATAACTGCTATTGACTTTGAAAAACACAAAGACTGGATCTCTTATGTACCTGCAGGCCTGCATCTAGTTGCCATTTCATTAGACGCAGGAGGCCAGTCTGCTGCTGGCTGAATTGCGAACCTGCATTTCACATTTATTCATTTAGCAAACATGTTTATCCTAAGACACATTCAAATGAGAATAATAATATAATAATAACAAGCAGAAGAAATCAATCCAAAGTTTTTCGGGGGCAAAGCAAATGATTATATTCCATTGAAAAATTATAATAAGGTTTTTTAGAACAACATGGACTAAACATTATATTTTAATGTTTTAAAGAAAAAACGTACTGCCACTCTAAAGGTGAACTTTAAAGCACAAAGCAAGTTGAGTGTTCAGCTGTGTTCAACATTACTGCGGATTGGGGACTTATCTAAGCAGAAGTGGTGATAAGGTGATGCTGAGGCAGAAATAGGGAAAACAGATCTCCTGGAGATAATAGAATTGGAGAGGGGCATTTCAGATTTACAGATACATAACAAAGTGGAATTGAACTACAAGAGGAATATATGAGAATGCCAGTGCTGACAAGCAGAGCCCTGCTTTTTGTGTCAGTACAGATGGAGACTGCAGCTCTGTTAATGGCAACCATCAGCATCAGAACAGGTAGTGGCAGGAGGGAGGACATGATTA
The DNA here is from genome assembly GCA_036877585.1 of Botia kubotai. Classification (NCBI taxonomy): domain Eukaryota; kingdom Metazoa; phylum Chordata; class Actinopteri; order Cypriniformes; family Botiidae; genus Botia; species Botia kubotai. The sequence continues at coordinate 936 of JAZGTI010000848.1, read as the reverse complement.
GGAGAGCGAAATGACATATGCTTATTAAACAAGTAGCACGAAGTGCCAGAGTAAATCTAAACGTACTGTATGTTTGTATTCCTCATAGTAATCACCCAGTGTTGCTAAAAGAAAACACGAAACAAAATGTCAGTAAACGGCAAACAAGTAAACAGTAAACAACAGCTGGGTCACTAAAACGAGAAAATATCATTGGTGCTTACCCCTTTAAAATTCACAGTCACAAAAATAATGTATACTTATTGGTTTCCAGGGTGTTGCTATACAATTTAGGGATGGGTATCAGCAGGGACCTGGCAATACAATACTGTATACAATACGGTCAACTGAAGTAACATGACATGGGGGTCAGAGAGAATAGCTTTGAAAGTAACTAAAATTTTTAGTACATTGATAATGTAATCATTTGTTCTGACTTAATATATGTAAACTCTTTAACTGTAATAGCTTTGTAATAATCCTATATTTAAATTTAAAAGGCCAAATGCACCACATTCTCGACATGTCTTGTGTAATGATGGGTCAGAAGAGTAAGGATCCATTTGCAGTATTTAATAGAGTTAATGAACAGGCAGGGTCAAACACAGCAAACAAATATGGTGGAGGCAAAACAGAGAGAGTTATCGTTAAACAGGCTTGGGTCAGGGCAGGCAGCAAACGATCAAATCGATAAAAACAATCAAAGGTGAGTAAGTAATCCAATAAACAAGGCAGGCAGCAAACAATCAAGAAATGTGAACAGTCCAGAATCATACACAGAAACACAATCAAATATAACAGGGGAAACCACTCAGACATGATGCACAAGGCCAATCAAGACTTCGCAATGATTCGCAAAGCGTTCGAGTCCAGTTTATATTGATAAGGACCAGGTGGCAAACAGGAAGTGATCAGATCCAGGTATGCGGTATTGTGGGTAATGTAGTTTGGTGGAGA